>PVHX01008382.1:0-84002 GCA_004024805.1 Geosciurus inauris | reverse complement strand
TATATTTTTTATCAACTATCTTTACTATACCCATTCCCCTTTCCTGCCCCCCGCCTTCCCCATGTCGCGTCCAGTATTTCTCTATTTCTCTTATGTTTCCCATTACCACCTCCCTTATTCATCAGCATCCACTAATCAGAGAGACCATTCGGCATTTAGTTTTTTGGGATTGGCTTACTTCACTTAGCATAATGCTTTCCAGTTCCATCCATTTGCCTGCAAATGCCATAATTTGATTCTCTTTTATTGCTGAATAATATTCCATTGTGTATATGTACCACAGTTTCTTTATCCATTCATCTATTGAAGGACATCTGGGTTGCTTCCACAGTTTTGCAATTGTGAATTGTGCCGCTATAAACATTGAAGTGGCTGCTTTACTGTAGTGTGCTGTTTTTAAGTCTTTAGGGTATATAGGCCAAGGAGTGGGATAGCTGGGTCAAATGGTGGTTCCATTCCAAGTTTTTAAGCAGTCTCCATACTGCTTTCCAGATTGGTTGCACCAATTTGCAATCCCACCAGCAATGTTTAAGTGTACCTTTTTTCTCCACATCCTCGCCAGCACTTATTGTTGCAGGTATTTTGGATAGCTGCCATTCTGACTGGGGTGAGATGAAATCTGAGGGTAGTTTTGATTTGCATTTTTCTAATGGCTAGAGACATTGAACATTTCTTCGTATATATGTTTATTGATTGTATATCTTCTTCTGAGAGGTTTCTATTCAGCTCCTTAGCCCACTATTGATTGGAATGTTGTGGGTTTTTTTTTTGTTTGTTTTGGTTTTTTTTGGTGTTAAGTTTTTTGAGTTCTTTATATATCCTGGAGATCAGTGCTCTATCTGATGTGCGTGTGGCAAAAATTTGCTCCCAGAATGTAGGCTCTCTGTTCACCTCAATGATAGTTTCTCTTGCTGAGAAGAAGCTTCTTAGTTTAAGTCCATCCCATTTATTGATTCTTGCTTTTATTTCTTGTGCTATAGGTGTCTTGTTAAGGAATTTGGGGCCTAATCCCACGTGATGAAGATTTGGACCTACTTTCTCCTCAATTAGATGCAGGGTCTCTGGTCTAATTCCTAGGTCCTTGATCCACTTTGAGTTGAGTTTTGTGCATGGTGAGAGATAGGGGGTTAGTTTCATTTTACTGCATATGGATTTCCAGTTTTTCTAGCACCATTTGTTAAAAAGACTATCTTTTCTCCAATGTATGTTTTTGGCACCTTTGTCTAGTATGAGATAGCTGTATTTATGTGCATTACTCTCTGTGTCTTCTATTCTGTACCATTGGTCTACATGTCTATTTTGGTGCCAGTACCATGCTATTTTTGTTACTATTGCTTTGTAGTAAAGTTTAAGGTCTGGTATTGTGATGCTTCCTACTTCACTCTTCTTGCTCAGGATAGCTTTGGCTATTCTCAGTCTCTTATTTTTCCAAATGAATTTCATGATTGCCTTTTCTATTTCTATTAGAAAGGCCTTTGGGATTTTAATTGGGATTGCATTGAATCTGTATAGTGCTTTGGGTAGTATGGCCATTTTAATAATATTGATTCTGCCTATCCAGGAACATGGGAGGTCTTTCCATCTTCTAAGATCTTCAATTTCTTTCTTTAGTGTCTTGTAATTTTCATTGTAGAGGTCTTGCACCTGTCTTGTTAGATTGATTCCCAAGTATTTTATTTTTTTTGGAGGCTATTGCGAATGGAGTAGTTTTTCTAATTTCTCTTTCAGAGGATTCATTGCTAATGTATAGAAATACATTTGGTTTATATATATTGATTTTATATCCTGCAATTTTACTGAATTAATTTATCAGTTCTAGAAGTTTTCTGGTGGAACTTTTTGGGTCCTCTAAGTATAGAATCATGTCGTCTGCAAATAATGATAGTTTGAGTTCTTCTTTCCCTATTCATATCCCTTTAATTTCCTTCATCTGTCTGATTGCTCTGGCTAGAGTTTCAAGGACTATATTGAATAAGAGTGGTGAGAGAGGGCATCCCTGTCTTGTTCCAGTTTTTAGAGGGAATGCTTCCAATTTTTCTCCATTTAGGATGATGTTGATCAATCGATGCAGAGAAGGCACTTGGCAAAATACAACACCCTTTTATGCTCAAAACACTAGAAAAACTTGGGATAGAAGGAACATACCTCAACTTTGTAAAAGCTATCTATGCTAAACCCAAGGTCAACATCAAATTGCACTCTGTTATCATGTAAGCCTAAATAGAGCAAATAAATAAAATATGAAAAAAATTTAAAAATTTAAAAAATTTTTTTAAAAACCTGAAAAAAAGGCAATTATCCTGATGCATGGTCTCAAAAACTGCATTTCATACACACCTACTTCTTGCTTGATAACTTTAATTAATTACTGAAAGCCCATCACTATTTAAAAATGTGAAACAAAATAGTTCTATTGATTTTGATGGTAAAACTATTTTGAATTCTGTACTCAACCAATATGTCCAAATAATTTGTATGGCTAAGAACAATGTCTGAATCAAATGAGAAGAAAAAAAGGGAGGGGCGATGCATTTAAAACAAACAGTCTGCATGTGGAGTGCAACCTAATGAAGACTTCCCTGGTCAGAGGAGAAAAAATATTGGATAATGGGTAATATCTGATAGAGCAGTGAAGGATGAGATGGAAGAGAAATTCTTTGGGGAAAGTATTCTTCTTCCCATACCAATCTTCCAAACTTTGGGCAAGATTCATTGTTATCTATGAGTATAACTCATACTGTACCTAAAAATAAAACTATAGTAGAAAAATACCTTGAAAGCAAAATAAAAGTTAAATACAAAAGTGCTTTAAAATGCAAGAAATAGCACTAAGGATAAAGGATATGCTACTATTGGATGTGACATTTCCATCCCTCTTATTTTGCACATGCAAAATATCTGTGGTTCATCCAAATCTTGAACATAATTCAGATTTGTTACATATGACATTCTCTTCCTAGCAATTCTATGGGGAGAAAATTGACTGTAATGTCTAACTGTAGCTTCTTATACTACTTGCTTTGTGTGTGAACACAAAAAAATCATATTGGAAGAAAGGTTTCACGGAGCCAAATGTGTCATACATTTCCAAAAGAGTTTATAACATTATACATTTTGATTAAATACGTAATATGTGTATGCAATTTTACATTATAATTTATAATTTTAACAAGTCGATAGAGATAACATTCCACAAAGTAAGTCTATAATTATACTTTCACTTGCATATCTATTTGTGTAACATCCTGTCTCTACACTAGAGAATAAACCCCATGAAGGGAGTTTACTAGTTGGTCCCTACCATCTGGCTGGATGTCTTAGAATGGTGCTCCAGGATGCAGTGGTCAGAACCATTAAAAAGGCAGCCTGAACTGAGAGTAAGATGTAGATAAGTTGGCAAGGAACAGAGAAAAAAATGATTTCAAACCATCCTGCTGAAACATAGGGAACTACATGCCAGACACACACACGATATTTTTGTGCATTATTTTTCTCTGACCAGGTAGACAGCTAATTGCTTTTGCCTCTAGATCTAAAACCAGAGAAGATGTGCCTGATTCCCTGTACAGTATCCCCTTTTCTCTCTCCCCCCTATACTAAGGCAGGATCGGATGTAACGTTCATCACAGTACATGAAAGATTCAATAATCAGCTTGGACACTTCACAGGGTCATTTACCTCTAAGTATAAGTAAACAACATGAACTACTGTTTCTACTGGCCACTGAGGGTGTGAAGCCACACACACACACACACCCACACACACCCTGAATAGCCGGTGAGCTCCTTTAAGCCTTCTCTCCTGAGGTCAGCACCTGTAGCATGGACAGCTCCCTCCACAGGTGCTGACTTGGCTTTTCTCAGCAACCAGTTCAATTAGATTCAACAAATTCCCCCTGGGTGCCAAGATAATTTTAACATGAGGCAATGCTAGAGGAGAAACACATCGCCGTCTTCTTACTGAGTGAAACAAAATGTGCAGAAACTTTGAAAATGACCTTCATAATGAAGACACAGGTCGTGGCTGGCCACGGTTTTATTCAAGTGCCTTTCAGATTCATAGCTGTTTTCAATCTCGTTAAACTCCCTGCCCCACCCTGACCCCCACCAAAAGGGAAAGAAACAAGTTTGACCTATCTTGAGCCAAAGTCACACTATTCTGGCTGTTAAGAATATGATTAGCTTCTGCAAGTGACTGATGCCCTGGGTTTTCAATCATGTTAGGATTCTGGAATAATGGAATTTCTTATGAGGTCCACGCAGAGGTCTTATAGACTTTCAAAAGCAACTTCCTCCTCCTTCCTGGGAACCGAATTTACTTCTGCCAATCAACTTCTGTTTACTGAATGCTACACGGACACACTGGCTTATGGTTTGGTCCATGTCAAAATGTCTAAAAAGTAGTGGTGCATTCAGTTACTCTCCTGAGTTCAAAAGCCAATTTATATTTCCTTGACAGAAGTCTATTAGTTCCTCCTGCTTAAAAAATTCAGGCAAATAACATTTTTAGTGAGACTTAGTATCACTATAAAACACAAATAAGAGTAGAGTCACATTCTTTGAGGGGAGACCTAGATTTGCATTCTGGAGAAACTAGTGACAAACTGACTTTTGTCTCCGGTTTACTTCCATTTGCTTTCAATTCTTGCCCTGTCAGATGAATATTATGGCGACATCTACTGTGGCAGATATCTGACATTCCCATACCAGTATGAACATAGAAGTAACAATGTTATGCTCACTAGTATTATTATTGTTGTTGGGTTTTTACAATAAAACATGGACAGAATTTTGCACTGAAGAACAGCTTGGAATGAATATTCCTTCTTTCAGATAATGACTTGCTTTAAGTATCTGCCTGTTATTCTTGTCCCCAAGTGCCTTCAAGTACTTGTGTTTTTATTTCTCCAGAGTTTATAATTATTTTTGTGGCAGTATCAGTATGGTACCACAGTTTTCAGTCATACTGGAAAACAACCTGAGGTTGTTTTTCCCATTTCTTGGAAGGAGTAGAGGCCGTGGGACTTGAGTTTATCTCCTTTAAATGTGGAGATATTTTTGCTTCTAGAGACTGAGAAACTACCAGAAGCTTCCCAAATTATATGTGTGCTTAAAATAAATACCACATTTATATTTTATGCAAACATTTTTAGAATAAGGCTTATGCTTTTTATCAAACAAAGGTATGGTATTTGGTTTGTGTTTTGGTTGAGTTCATTATCCTGTAAACACCTATAAGCATATGGGTCAAATTAATTTTTAAAGGAATATAGAGCTCAGTTTGTCCTCCAGTATGACCGCAAACTATTCTATTTTGGTGATGCTGTCAAAAAAATAAATAAAACACTCTGGACAAAATAAAAACACAACCACCTGAAGGTACTTGGGAACACAAGTAGCAGGCATCTACCTGAAGGAAGTCACTATTTGAAACAAGGTAAGTAACACTTGGTGAGTTTCCCATTTTTCCACATCTTCTGGCTGATGGCAAGCATCTTGACAGCTATTCCAGGTGGCTAAAATTCAAATGGAAAGCCCAAAGTTCATCCTACCTAACAAATCAGAAGAGTTTAGAGCAGTAATATGTACAAAAAGTGAAGGTGCTCTGCAAAGAACAAGAGGAGGATCTGGATTCTGCACATTAACTCTACCCAAATCTCTGACCACTATACTAACCATACACACAGACTACACACAGCCAAGCAAGGAAAAAATAAGTGAACTGGGATCCAGTTGCTTTCCAAGAGATACAGTTTGCAGTTTGAGTTCAACAATCAAATGAATTTTCTGCTGAAACAATTTTAAAAACAGAAAAAAAAAAAGCAATCAATGTGCTTTAGGGGAAAATATATAACAAAATTTAGAGTTGTGATAACAGAATATTCACAATAACTTTGATATAATGTGAAAGTACTTACTCAAAAGTACTTTCACATTACACAAAAGTACAGACCAAAAAGAAGAAAGAAAAATGTGACTGATTCTTACCAAAGAAAAAGATAATCAATAAAGACCAAGGAGGAGATGATCATCAGTATATTAGAAATAACAGAAAGTTATTTTAAACCAGTTCCTCTAAGTATGCTCAATGATATAAATAAAAATCTGTTTACAATAAATGATTAGACAGGAAATGTCATCAGAAGTACATGAACTCTTTAAATAGGACAGATTGATATTTTAGAACTAAAACATAGAACACCTGAAATTAAAATTCACTGGATGTATTTAACAGTTATATTGGAGATCACAGAATAAAGTTAGTAAACTTGAATATATCTCAATGGAAAGTATTAAATTTGAAAGAGAGGGAAAAAAACTGAAAACAAGAGAAGAGTCTCAGAGATCTGTGAGACAAGCCTGGAAATATCTGACCTGTGTGTGCATGAAGTTCTGGGAGCAGGTGTGGACCAAGATACCATGTCGAAATGTGTCAAATTAGAAAGAAGAAACAAATTTACATATTAGGAATGTTTGGTGAAGCCATTTTGAGCATAAATATAACAATCCCACATTTAGAAATAGCATAATAAAATCATGAAAAGCAAAGATGATTATTGAAAGCACTCGGAGGAAAGAATATTACACACAGGAAAATAGATGCTGATTTCTCACCAGAAACAATGGAAGCCAGGAAGTAGTGGAGCAGCACTTTTTAAAAGTTGGAAGAAAAAATAGACTATCAATCTAGGATTCTTTAAAAAAAAAAAAAGGCCTTCAGAAGTCAAAGTGAAATAAATGTATTATCAAATAAAAGAAAAATAAGAGAATTTGCTGACCACAGATCTGTATTGTAAGAAAGGCCACCAGAGTCTCTTAGGATGAGGGAAAATGATCCCTTCTGGAAACCCAGCTCTTCAGAAAGGAAGGAGGACACGGGGATGGTAGGTATTCAGGTGAATCAAAACCCTGGTTTTATCTTAGTCTCTTAAAAATACCAATCTCAACATTTTATGTAGCTCTTGACAAATAATAGATGCTTAATAATGTGGAATTTAATGGGGAAAAAATGAGAGAAGGAGAGATTTTCCAACTCTTTGGCACTGATCGCTTTGATTCTGATGACCAGAATTACTAGCACAACTCAGACATGGAGACTTCACAAAAAGCCAAGGGTTCATTTTATCTTATCTTTTTCACATCTGCCTATGAATGTTTTAATTAAAAAAGAGCCCCTAAGCTAACATAGGAATTTGATGCTGTTTTTAAATTTTTATGTTATTATAATTAGTAGCATATATTAATTGTACAAATTAATGGGATTTACTTATTGTGTGTTGATCAAGAGCTTGTCTTGAACATCGACATACAGGGCACCTTGAAGGTGTGTGTTCCACCTGGAGTGGTACACAGCAGGACACTGGCCCAGAAGCACCTTTAAACAGGGAAGGTAGATAGTGGAGTGAATGAATGAATGAACTTCTGAGTTGGAATCCACAGCCGATGGGGAAGTGGCCTGAAGCAAGGGGACCATGAGACACCTTGCCCAGCTCTAGATCTTCCTGCCAGGGGTAAGTGAAGAAAACATTTGCTGAGAGCAGTAGCTGTGTACCTGGCCCACCTAGGAAAGCCATGGCCCTGGAGAGAGGAGTTGGCCAGGCCCCTGAGCACAAGCCCACAGTGCACATGTCAGCCACAGTCCAGCAAGAGGGAACCGGGTAGTGAACACTGTGATGTCACTCTCCTCTCCCCTCTGATCTCCCCAGTTTCTCTCATTGGCTCAACTGGACCAGGGGCTAAAAGGTCCAAAAGTCTCATGGGTGCATCAAAGTCTATTAGTGCTTCAGAGCACAAAGAGAAGTGGAAATGGATGGAGGGTGGATCTCCACTCATTGGAAGAGAAGCAGAGAAAAGTCCCTGTCCTCTGGTGCCTGCGCTCTAAGTGTTAAACAACAGGTCAGCAATTGGCTGCATCTTTACCAGCAACCACTTAAATCACAACATTGGAGAAGCCTCTCTCACGCTACTCTATAAAATCAACACTGATTCCCTAAATAAGGGCATTTTCAATGCACAGTTGAACAGGATTTGACCTTAATATCTACCCCAACCTAGATATACTTCATCACCAAGGAAACAGGCTGAGAAAAATGAAAATGATTTGCCTAGGGTTATATAGCTAGTTATTGTGAGAACCAGGATCGCAATCAGATTTCCTGAATCTAATCTCACCAACATTTCTTCCACTGCAACTTTAAACATGAAATGTGGGCCTTTTATTCTCATTGTCAGAGTAAAATCCCTGGAAGCCTGGTTTTAGGGTGATTGGCCCTTTCTGGTGTGTTTCCTGAAGAAACAAAAACGTCGCAACAACATCTGCTTCCCAAGCACAGAGCACGCACGCAGCATTGGAACTCAGCTCGTTCCGGCAGTCACCAACACTAGCCTGATTGCAGCAGCACCCTGAGTGATTTTTAAATTTCACACACTGGAAAAACACCTTCAAAAAACACTACTCCTTTGAACGAAGCCAAGACCATGTGAGACCGGTTATATTATCCCCACTTTACAGATGAGAAAATCGAAGCGTCTGGAGATGAGGTGAGTTGCCGAATGTCATGTTGTTAAGACAGGGGCACAGCCGGAAGTTGAACCTCTGTAATCAAAATCTTGTGCTATTAACCATTCTATCACCTTGGGGGTAAGTGAGCTGAAACTAGTCCTGACCTTGATGGCTGGTGATATATTAGCACTGAGCTGATGGAGTGGGAACCAATTCATAATTTATCTCAGGGAAAAAAAAAAAAAAAAACCCTTCCTCTATCTTGAACTGAACCTTTTAGCAGCATCTGGGGGAATCACGTTGGAAGAAAAATGGCATGTCTGTGAATACTACATTATCTTCGAGTCCACTAAATTGATTTTTATTTTCAGAGATAAAATATTTCCAGGAGAACTGTCTGCGTTGGCAGGATGCCAGGGACGGGTGAACTTTTCCATCAACTCTTGGGTGAGTTTAGGCCTTCTTGCTTCACAGTCTCCCTGGGAAAGCCTGTTGGTATGGGAAGAACATAGACTTCTTGGCTTCTTTGAGAACTCATGTTCAGAATTAAAGAACGGGATTTCTTCCACAGCCTACCAAGCGCACTGAGCAGAAAGAAAATGGTACAATAGAAAGAAAGGGCTTTTTGTTGTCAAGAGGAGGGACTCAGCTCTCCTCCTGGGACCTTTTTGACTGGCCACCTGCAGGGCATCATCACCTCTCCTCTGCTCCTCTGCTGTAAATGTGCACAAAGCAAACATGGCTACAGCATCCAGCATTTATTGAACCTCCTTTATGTGCTGAGTGCTCTTTAAATGTCTTACATGGCTAACCTCATTTCACCTCTGCAACAAATTGGTGAGTTTTATAGAATTATCAGCCCCTTCTGCTTCATAAGGAAACTGGAAATTTAGAAAGGCTTCATCATAAAACCAAGCAGCCAAGTGATAAAGTTAAAATTCAACCTCAGCTTTGGTTGACCTGAAAAAGCATTTTCAACACTGATAACATATTTAAATCACCTACATAAAACTTAAAGCATATTGGTAACTTAACCTCATACTCCTAAAACCATTTTACAAGGGATCAGGCATGAGCATGGGCATCAATTGGTCAGTCTCTCCAGGTAATGCTAATGGGCAGCCATGGAAACCATATCACTAAACCTTGTGGGTGGGTTTAGCAGCAAGCAAAGCTCACTAAAACTGGGAAATAGGGTAGTGGTGGTGCTTGCCTTCAAAGACTCCACACACCACACAAGCCCCTTAGGAGAACAGGTCCAAGTTGCCCTAAAGATGAAGATTTGTTAAACCGCATCTAGTAGCTAAGACCCATGATTTCCCTCTACATCCAATGGACACAGGAAGTATCACTATTTCTTTTCAGTTATTCCATAGTATTTCAGGGTCATCCATCACCCACCAGGCCACATTTAGAAGGACCAAACCAAGTGGTCAAGAGGGAGATTTTCTGTCACTGATAAAATATAACTTACCAGCCCCACCTCAAATCCAGGAGCACCGTCACCATCAGAACCAGCAGAGACCATCAGAAATATAACCATTAGTTCCATAAAATAATTCATCTGATTCATCAGAGGAGGAGAGCAATTTTTGCATTAGCCATTTCCATAGAAAAACCATCCATTTCTGCGGGGCAATCGACATCAGGATGGCAAAATTATTTAATCGGCCCACTTTGCCTGGTTAAGCGGGAAAAGCCTACTTCATTACCAAGGGGCAGCATGTCCCTAGATCAATATGAGCAATTCTTCGTCCAAAGAGACTGTTCTTATCACCAGCAAGATTTTTAAGGGATTTCAGTTTGTGGATAACATGTCTTGATTGAAGCAGAGTTAAATCTAAATAAAATATATCTAAACAGCAAGGGAAGTAACCCAGTTGTCCAGTCACTGGGTATTCTATGGTCTCAGAAAGCCAGAACAGAAAAATTGATCTGATTTCAAAGCTCCAGTATTCACAATAAGGTGGCTGATAGGAAAATGGAGACTTCAACCAACAGAATTGGTCTCTCTCTCATTTAAAAATATATAATTCATGAATAAAGAAAGTAAATTATTGATTTATAAATTATAAAGCATTCATATAGTGTGTAACAAAAAAAAAAAAGAATACCATCAATTAATGCACCTCCTACATTGATCCTAAAATAATGATCTGAATTTTGTGATAGTCACATCTTAGCTTTTTGTTAAAAATTTATCCAGGTATAGTTTTTTAATTCTATCATTTACCTTTCAGGTTTGGGAGCCTTATATAAATAAAACCACACTTTACATATTTGTTCGTTATTTGTTTTCCTTTCCTTTTTTCTGAGTATCATGTGAGATCTGTCTGTGGTGTGTGCAGAGCCTGATTCCCTGCACTTCTGCATGGTATCCCATTGTACCAACAAGCCACAGTTGATCTAACTAATCACCTATAGTCCAATGTGTCATTTCCGGTTTTGTGCTTTAAAATGTGCTTCTAGAAATGATACTAACAATGTTTAATTTCTCTGGGGCATGTTCCAAGAAATGGAATTGCTGATCCCCAGGGTGTTCATTTCTTTAACAATATTAAACACTAACTAATGCATTCTGAAATCATTGTGAGCATTTGTGCTGCTGAGGGAAAGGGGTTTGCCAGGGCTTGTTCTCTAGATCCATATTTTCAGATTTTGTGCTTTGGTGAAACTGGTATGGATACATGTTTTATTGTGGCTTTAATTAGTGCTTTTCTGATTACCAATGAAGATGAGCATCTTTTCTTATTTTATTAGCCATTTGTTCTTTCTCTTCTGGGGATGCTGATGAATGGATTTTGTCTATTTTATTATTGGTTGTTTGGTATTCCTCATAGAGCTTAGGGGAAAGTTTCATGTGTACTCTTACCACATTTTTTCAGTTGTATTTGTTAATAACTTCTACAGTGTGCAGTTTGCTTTAGGCTTTGGGTGTCTTCTGTTTTGATGAGCAAAATTTCTAACTTGAGGCAGTTAAATTTGCCTACCTATGGCTGTGGCTTTTCTGTCTTGATTAAGAAATTTTACTTTGCTCATCAGTCATAAAGATATTCTTTTTTATTTTTTACTCTTAAAGTTTTAAAATTCATTCCTTCATGTCTAAACATTTAATTCTCCTGAAAATATTGAAAGATGCAACTTCTCCCTCTCCCTCTCTTCCTCCCTCCATCTCTCTCTCTCTCTTCCCCCTTTCTTCATCTTTCTCACTTCCTTTTTCCCTCCACCTCTTTTTCCATCTCGCTCTCTCCCTCCATCTCTCTCCCTCTCTCTTCCCCTCTCTCTTTACCTCTCCCTCTTTCTCTTGTCAAATGCATGTTCAGTGAATTTCCTTGTATTAATTTTCTGACGATTGCACAATGAATATTATACATAATTTGGATTCTAGTCTTTGTTTCACTCAACATTCTATAATGAATACAACATATGAGTATATAATCAATATAATCACATGGTCCTGCATAACTCCTAACTACCCGTCATTACCACCACAGGTGAACAACAATATATGGAGCTCTTCCGGAATTGGAGATCCAAGTATTCTCCAGTGGTTTTGTTCCACTAAGGGCTGACACTTGTGCATTTGCATATTCAGTTGTTTTTCTGGCCACTCATCATGCACTACATCGAAAATACCAGGGCTGGGAGATATAGGCTTAGGGTCCTAAGCTCAAGACGTAAGCTTATATTGAGGTTTTAATTCCATTTTTATTTCTATGCTCCTCATAGCTCCACATTTTTTTTTTTTTTGCCTGATTAGTAGCATAGATGTTGGTCTAAGAGTTAAGAAAGCCAATTCCTGCCCTGTCATTCAGTAGCTGGGTGAGTAGACATAAGAAGCATTGATGTGCTTGTGTGTAAAATAGGTTGAAGGTAGCTCACTGCTGCAGGGTGGCAGATGAATCACTCAATGCCTGGGAAGTGCTCTCACCAGGCCAAGGTGAATGGAAGCGGAAGTTGTTATGTAAAGACTTTGTCCAAAGACAGACAGCCCTCGTGACGATGGGACTGTGCTAAATACTGCAGAAGGAACAGAAAGGAAAAAATGATAATTCTGTCTGAATAGGTGCTATATTAATAGTAATAAATGATAATTCTAGATTGCTAGTTTAAGATAATTATTTTAATTGTATGTTTCACCATCTGGATGACAGTCCTGGGTGTTTAAACAAGTTTTCAATTAGTATTTCGAGGAAATGCCAAGAAAATTGTTCTCCAAGTGTTGAATTTCCTTCTTTTCTTTCATAATAATTTCCCTTTGTTTTCTTTTTTTAATTTGAGGTTTTAATAAATCAGTACCTGTGGCAGAATGTGCACAAAGACAGTGACAGAGAAGACAACCCTGGGGACTGAACCCTGGCCCTGCTGCTCAGGTAGATAAGAGACTCACTTCTTGGGCCTCAGTTTCTTCACAGGTCAAACTGAGAAAGAGACGCCCGACATGGGCTGATAGCAAGGGTTCACCAAGACGGGCCATGTAAACTTCCTGGCTCCGTGCCTGGCACACAGGAGTTCGTGCAAACTGCCTCCTAGCACCAAAGGCAAGAACACCATGTTGAAGACTGCAAATCTTTTCTGGACGCCAAGTCCCATCGTACCCTTCTACTAGCCCTTCCAGCTGCAGCCCATTCACCCCATCTTACAGCGGTGGAAACCGAGGCTCTAACAGGTTACATGATCCTCCAATGTCACTCAGTCGCATGTCTCTCCTCACTGGAGCCAGCCACTCTGCTTCCGCCTCTCCTTTCTCTTATAAGCTATGGACTTTCCCAGGGTCAATCCTTCTTGTAGAGTGGTTGGCGAAAAATGGGGTGAAACAGATTAAAGAGACCCCACCCTGGGAGCTTCCACACATGCCAGGCACTTCAGGAGGCATTTCCTAATTTAATCTTCCCAAATGCAAAATGGTGTTGGTTTTGCTCTTCCTAAATGTTGACACTAAGGGTCAGCCGCTGTCCCACAGGGGAAGTTTCATATCCAAAAGCTTTGGACTCTAAGCCTGCCTTCTCTGTGATGGTGTTTGCAGGAAATCAAGAGTGAGGGGCTGCAGCCCTGAAATGCAAATACAAACATGCCCCTGAGCCCCGCCTTTCTTGGGGGCAGGATAGGGACCATTTGCTGCTGGTATCTGGCAAAAAGAGACCATCCGCTTGTGAGATGTGGGCAATAAAGATATTTCAAGATGCTTGAAAAAGATTTTCTGTAAGGGTAGACCTGAGTCTGAAATGCAAAGCTGAATCCTGCTGCACACCGGGGAGGAAAAGATGGCAACATTGGATCATCGTCTCTCTCTTGATATTGAGTGATTTGCAATCTGAAAGTGAAGTTGGCCTGGAAAGAGAGAGGGAGATAACAAGGGAAAAAATATTCAATTTGAAGTTGCCTTCAAGGAAAAATGTCACCCAGAAAATGATTTTATCAGGTTTGAAATGCAAATGCAATAAAACCCTTGACATATTTGGATTGGTAAAATAATATATTTCAGGATTGGGGGAAGAGAGGATTTCAGGGCAGTGGAAGTTGTGTGACTGGGTATAGTGAGGATATAAAAACCACCATCTCAGAAAACAAAAGAAAATTCCAGACCCTGGGGCATCAAGATGTCCAGGCTTAGCCAACCTTTCCTGTGGCTGTATTCCCATTCCATCCTGGGGAGACAGAGGAAAGAGGGAACCTGGGAACAACATGGCCTGTGTTTCCTGGTACCCTCCTATAGAAGACAAGGTCTGGGCATCTGGCCTGCATCACTGTTCTCTGCTGACTTCCTGCCGCCGACCGAGGGGCCTTCTGCGGTCACATGTGTTTGGACTGACCTTGCTAAGCATTTCCTGTCCCCTCTGAATTGGCTGTATCAGGAATGGAGGCTCGCCCAAAGAAGCCAGTAAGATTCTAAATCTTGGTTTTTCAAGCAGGGAGTCAGCTGGAACTGAGGAGCCAGGCAGGTCAATGCAGCTTCCGAGAAAGCATAAGGAAGCAACATGGAGAAGCAGAGAGAAAGGCAAGGATCAGAACAGACACCCGGAGGGACTCTGGGAATAGCACGGCCAGCCCTCTCCATCAGTGCATTTCTCTGCCTGATGGGAGTCCTCGAGACCTGCCTGTATCCATGCCCTGAGGCCTTTCCCACCCTCCCCTCACTCCTGCCTAAGCCAGCTAACTCAAGAAGGTCTTGACCCGGGGTGCCCAGCAACGCCTGTGCCAAGTGGTGCCAGTGCATCCAGTGGCTGAGCAGAGCAATAGGGTCGTGGTATTTACTGATGCTCTTGACTTAGAACTACTCCCTGAATCTCTGTGAGCTCCAAATACCCACTGCCACGCAGTCTGTATCTCCTGAATCCCTCTGTAATAGGCGACTATAGATGCCTGGTCATCCTGCAGTCCCTCTTTTTGGATGGTTTTCTGCCACCCAGCAGGGGGCTTCTACTGTCATAGGTACACAAAATGACATTGACAGCTGCCTTCCTTTGTGATGAATATGGATATACCATGTCTTTTTTACAAGAGCTCCCCGGGTGAATCCTGTCCGGATCCAAAGATGTGCACTGCACTGCACCTGACCGCTAAGAGTCCTAATGCCTTGTTTGGAAATAGCCAGGAATCGAGCCCCACGGTGGGACCCACTTCTTTTTGTAATGGGACTGTGAAGCTGGGAAAAGTGCCACTCTCTGTTAACCAGCCAACGAGTTCCAAGGCACACGCGCAAGCACAGTGGGCAGGAGGGGTCCTCGGGATTTTGTAGACACTGGGTTGTGTGGCAGTATCCACACAGCTTGTCCTGACTACAGACATAAAAAAACAAAATACCCTCCATGTACTAGCGAGTCGTCTTTTGTGGGAAAAAGAACAAGAGAAACCCAGTACTTTCCTGAGCTGTCCCACCAAACCTGGTGGTTCACATCCAGTTCTGCACAGTCTTCTTTAAGAAGGAAGCTTAAAACACCCGAAATTTTCATGGATAAGAAGTAGAGAGGACAGTAGAAACTCTCCATGAAGGGAAAAAAAAAAAAAAAAAAACAAGGGATGTGAGGTTGTTTTGAGAGAAGAGGCTTTTTAGGAAAATAGTTATCTTCTTTAATATCAGGACCTCAGTTTACTAAAGAGGAGATAAACAGCAAACCACAGGCTAGCTCCTGGGGCCAGGGGACAGAAGCTTAAGAGAGACCGAGTTGGGAGCAAGATCAGATTCCTACTCAAACAGGAGGTGCATTTCCAAAGTCTTGAGTCCCGGTCATCTCTATGCTCCCTGAGCTGCTGCATTCATTCCGTCAAGAACTCCACGTTGCTGACTGATACTATGCACTTTCTGAAGCCCAAATAAAAAAAGTTTCCAACTCTGGACTCGATCTACTTGCTGTCCCTTTTTCTTTTAAGTTGACTTTATTATGAAATATACATATATAATTAAAAGATACCTTCTATCATTCCTACAAATGGGAAATAAATAGCATCAACCATAAATAGGAGTCAAGAGTAAAAATAAGTAAAATGAAAAGAAAACACTGTTACAGCATTCCAGCTCATGCTACTGTGTGTCTCAAGGCTCAGGTCTGTCTTCTTTGTCAAAAAGGAAAATTAGAAGGCTTTCGAGGGGAGTCAGGGACAAGGAGGGCCGAGCCCTCCTCTTGGGTATCTGAAGGTGGAAGGAGACCCAGAAAGAGGTGACTTCCACTCTGGGAATTCATGGCCTAGTGAGGTGCAGCTCGAGCTTGGGGACCAGTGACAGATCACTTCAGAAAGAAAGAGCTCAAGTCAAAGATCTCAAAGGAGGCCAGGGCCAGTGTGGATGTGGCTGAGAAAACCACCTGCCATCAGGCCAGTTGTGCTGTGACCTGAGGCCCCTGGCGGGCTGTGGAACACCTGTGCCTTACCTCCACCCAGTCCTGGACCTGAGGTGCCCGGGCCACTCCAAGGGGCGTCTCTTCCATGGCCGCATGTTCATCAGGCAGCACAATTAGAGCTGCTGGTGTCCTGGGACGAGTGCTGGAGGGGCCATGTGTGACCCGCTGGCAGGCATACGCATCTGGCTGTGCGCAGGCACGGCAGCCCCTCGTCTCTGTGTCACTGTGGATCTTGTAATACTCACATTGCTTCATTTTCCTAGCAACGCAATAATGATTTCCTACTGATTGAGCAGGGGCCAGTGCCAATGTGTGCCAGCTCCCGCGGAGGGGAAGCCAGTAGCCAGAAGGGCAGGTGGCACCCAGAAGGGGACCTTTGGCCTTCCTACCTTTCCTTCACAACGTGAGAATGGAGGAGGGACCAGGCACCTCTCTCTTGGACACTATGAAGGCCACATACATCACAGTGCGAAACCGCGGGTGTAGGGTTTGCCGCCAGCCATCCCCATCCCTCCTGCTAGGTCAATTTGGGTGACTCAACTGTATCATCTCTTTTAGCTCCAATCTCTTAATGAATAATACGAGGTTAATAAGGTAACAGCTCATGAGATCCTTAATGAGAAACTACCGAGATAACTCAAAATAAGCACACACCAAACTTCTGTTTAGCTCTTTATTTCCTTCATAGGATGCTGACACTGGGTGACTCAACATGGGCTGGAAGAAGCCGTGAGCTTACCCCAGCAGCAGCATCCTCCCCCAGGAAAACAGGACTGGGACTTACAGCGGGGTGCTTGTGCAGACGTGGGCTGACAGGCCAACCACAAGTTTGCTAAATTGCTGGGGCTCACATACATTCTTTGATTTAACAAATATTTGTATTGAGCTACTATTGTATGCCAAGCGTGGTACTAGACCCTGAGGATTCATTGGCAACATAAAAGATAAATACCAACCTTTTGTTCACAGAGCTCATTATAATCTCCTGGGATGGGGGAGACTCACAATGGCTTAGTAAAACCACAAGCAAGGAGTGTCATGAAGATAGTGACACACACAGTAGCATTACGGGGGGAACAAAAAAACCATCAGAGTCAGGAAACAACTTTAGGGGTAAGCAGTTCTCAAGCCAGGTCCTGAATCATGAAGGAAGCCGGCTAAATGGTCAGCAGCGGGGGAGACAGGGAAAGCTGAATCCCAGCAGGAACACCAAAATGCCAGCTGGACTGGGGAAGAATGGGCAAATACTCACTTGCTAAATACATCATTTAAAGAAACTCTTTCATATCATCATTGCATGAAACAAAAGACTTGTTAACATCAGAAATATAAGGAGCCACAGGTTCACGTCATCGCTTTTAATAAAGTGAGTGAATTTAGTGTTATACAGCAATTCCACTTTGTTTTGTTTTCACTTAAAAATGCCTGTGACCACTGTAGGTTCCCAAGGGAAGCAAAGAGAAGGCACAATTATTCTTACTAAGTAGAGCTTTTGGCCAGAAAATCTATAACTTATTTTCTATCCATGGAGCGACACAGATGGAGGATAAGTAGGAAGATGTGGGTCTGCCCCTCACCTGCTCACTCAGTGTCTGCTGAGCTCCTACTGTGTGCCAGGTTCTCTGCAGGACTATGCAGAGCACAAAGCACATGCTAGCAACCAGAAGCCGAGTACAGGAGCTACGTTGATCCCATGTTCCCATAAATATAAAATCACAGCATCATAAGTGCCACAAAGAGCCACTCAATGAGGCTGCAAAACACTTACAAGGGTATTTGATACAGGCAGGGAGATCAAAGACGGGGCTGTGGAGGAACAGACTCTGCTAGCCTCCATTAAAGACAAGCCTTAGCAGCCTCCCTCGTTCCTCTGTTCCCCCTCCCTGTTTCACACTGGAATTTCAGAAAGGAAGACAAAGTCTCTCCATGCTCCTTATGTGGTGATTGTAGGATAGAAGGGAAGATCTACAGAAAATGAATCAGAAGTAAATCCAGGATCCAACAAAGAGCACTTCAAGTCAAAGGAGGGATATTTAATTTACTTGTCCTACAGAAGTGCTATCCTCCAGCATCATCAAATTTTTCCTACTACAGGGAAATAACAGCGAGTGTTATTTATGGAGATGAGGAAGGTCAGGGAGAGGGACCAGGGAAGTTACGGCAGGCTGCGAAAAAAAATGCTCATCAATTAATTGATTCATCCAGTGCTCATTCACTGAACAGTTGTCTAACAACTTTGTCTTTGTCCCCAACGTCTGCCTGTTTTCAAACTGAATTTTTGAAATCATTGATGGCAATAAAGCTGACCAGGTAGACTACGTCTAGAGTTGCAAAACCATTTCACTTGGGGCTCAGAAAATATACATTACTAGCCTGCAGCATGCAGTCCTTGAAGGATTTCAATCCCACAGTAATTTGATTGATTCATTCACTCAATTAACCAGCCATCAAGTCCTTACTGAGTGTTTATTAGGTAGAAGGCTCTTTGTATTTTTTCTAAAATAAAATAGTGCATACAATATGAAGTACAGGTTTTCAGTACTTCAGCTCTGGCCCACCCAGCTTTGGTTTTATTTGCATTCATTTTGCTTGTGGTTTGATGGACTTTTTCTAACTATAGGCTACTGTCTTTTCACCAATTTTAGGTTATTTTTCCTACTTTCTCTTCAAATATTTCTACTGCTCCATTCTCTTTCTCCTCTTCTTTTGGGACTCCAATCACATGTGTGTTGGATGATCCTGAATTCCAAGCTTCTCTCTTTCCCCCTCCTCCTCCTCCTCTTCCTCCTCCTCCTCCTCTTCCTCTTTCTTTTCATTCAATTCACATTTGCTTTGATTACTGAAATGCCCTCAAGTTCACAAATCCTTTCTTCTACTATATCCAATCTATCAATAAACCCATACAAGGATTTTTTTTAACTTTTCTGATATTGCATTTTTCAGTTCTATTTGCTTTAGTTCTTTTATGGTTTCCATCCCTCTGCCCCTGTGATTCCCAGCTGTTCATGTGTGCTATATATCTTTCCTACTAGACAACATAACATATTTACAACATATTACATAACATATTTACATATTTAATTATTTCTTCTAGTTCTTACATCTGTGGTCCCTTGGATCTCCCTGCATTGACTGGCTGTCTTTAGTCTTGATGATAAACCACTTTACCTTTCACAAATATGTGAGGTACATGTACATATACACTGTGTGTAAAAGAACTATAGAAACTAAAGATGATTTTCCCCCACTGGGAAACACATGTCTCTTCCTCCTCAGGTTGTTAGAACTGGGGCTGCATCCATCTCACCTGATTTGGCCTGTCCAGGTCTCCTCACCGCTATGGTTAGATTCAGCTCATCCCTGGCTTCAGATGTTTCCAGAGTGGTATGGGGACTTTCCTTCTACTGGGTCTGGGATCTGAGTACTGGCTGGATGCTGGAGGCCTCACTGTACTTCACAACCAGCCAAGGCTTGAGGGTCACTGAAGAGCACTCTCTGTTCTTCCACCCGATTCTGGCTTTCTCTGCCTCTGGCCATGTCTTGGCCACCATGCTGTGCTGTCCCCAGCTTCACTTCAGGGCCACTGCCTTGTACCCCGTGCAGACCTGGCATTTCTTGGGAGTGTGTCTCAGCTCTCCAGTTCTGCTGCAACCTCTGGCCAGCACTGCCAAACATGCAGGCTGCACTTCAGAGTCCCCCCACCTCACCTCACTTTAGTAGGCCATGGGCCTACAGGTTGGGGATCCTTTACACCCTCCCTTCCTACCCCAGGCCCCTCACACGGTGCTCTACACACAGTGAACCCCAACTGACTTGGCAACAAGAGATGTCTGGTCAGTGCAGAGTAAGATAGAAGCTGCACACACACCCGTCAGGCCAGACTGCAAGGCACAGGAATTTAGTTCATTTCTCCTCTCGGTCTACAGTGAGTTTGTTCCTTCTGTCTTGCCCATGCAGGAGAGAAGCTGTGGTTTCTTCTCTCCTGTAAGTAATCCAGCTATCTCTGGAGTTTGGTTTATTTAGGTTTCTTTTTATCCCTAGATAACACCCCCTAAAGAAAATTGAATTCTTTTTTTTATTTTAAAGTGTATTTTGAGTTTTATTTTCAATTTTCAATGTGAAATTTGCATATATATCACAGTATATCATATATAGGATTCATCCATGCTTCCTTATATTTACAAAATATATAAGAAAGTTGAATTCTAAGTGCTATCCTCCTCTTCCATATCATTTTTCTGCCTCTCCTCCAGAGGAAATAAGGACTTTTCATGCATATGGTCTATCTTTTATATACTTTAATCCTAAAAATATGGAGTGTGTTAACAATTTAGATAAATTGCATCATGATGTGTATATCATTTTGGAACTAACTTAGTTTACCCAAGATTCTGTTTCTTAGATCTAACGATGTGAACACAAATGGATATACCTCTTTGATTTCATATTCTGTGTATATGCAACTCCGTATCTGTTACCCTCATAGTGGACGTGTGAATTGTTTTTTATTTCTTTTTCAGGACTAGGGGTAGAAACTTGGAAAAAGGACAACTGTGAAGTTAGGTAATTTGAGCACCTGTTTTTCCTCAGATATTATTCTGAGACTGGGGACACAGGGAAAGATATAATACATTGAGCGTCCAATGGGATAGAGGGAGAAGTCAACAATAACCAAATTTGCATTTTAGGAAGATTAATCTTGCAGTATGTAGGACAAATGGAAAGACCAGTTGGAGAAAAGGGGAAAAAACAGGAGTGGTCTCAAGAGACCTACAGAGGTTCAGGGAAGACCATTAAAACACCCCAATGAAATCATGGTATCAAATAAGTGAGAAATAACAGAGACCAGGAACCAACATGATGGGTGCCATGGCTGGCAGTGGTGGGTGTGAGCCCACAATTGTTTTTCTCCAAAGCCTTTGCTTGTCCAACAAACCAAGCCACATGTTGTCAGGAGAGACCCAGGGTAACTGTCAGGAGACCAAATGTTTGGGTTGAAACTACCTGGCTCACAGCACCTGCTCTTATGAAGCCCTACTCCAGTGGGAGAGATAAACAAACTGACTTCACAATGTAGAGTAAAATACCATTGCCTGCTGATTTATCCCATCCAGCGTTAAGTAGACACACAGGCAGAGCAGCTAAGCTGGACAGAGTAGGGATCTTTCCAAGATGGCGTCTCTGCACCTGAGGCTGGAGGAGGAGGAGGGGGATACAGCCAGAAAGAGAAAATACATCCTATTCCACACAGAACAGAGAAATTGCTGGCCAGGACAAACTGAATCTTGCAGAGAATACTGCGTGCCAGGCACAGTTCTAAGGTTATTTCATTCTTACAACCCCATAAGATAGGTAGTATTACTACTCTTGTCTCCATTTTCTGGAAAAGTCAAATGAGGAATAGAAAAGTGAAAGTACTTGCCTGAAGTCACATGCCAGGAAAGCTGCAGAGCAAGGATTTAAGTCCCGAGGCTGGACCCAGGGACTGTGCTGCCCATGATCATACCGAGGCAGCCCTGGCAGCACTCGCCTGCTCCTCGGCAGAGTCAGGTAGTGCCCTGGATTGTAGCCCAGGGTTTTCTGGGCCACAGTGTCAGGCAGGAAGAGCCAGAGAGTGAGTAGAGTGGGTGGGGCGGGGTGGAGATGGGAAGCAGTCTCAGTGAGGACGACAGAGTGGGCGGCTCCGAAGCCCCCAGAAGATGCTGCACAATAAGAAGTAAGAAAGGGAGGATTCCGGGAGCAACAGTGAAGCCTTGCCTTAGGCTGAGGCACCTGGGCTGACTGCATGCGGAGTTTCCATTCACAAAGTCCACCTTGACACAGGTGGCTCTCCACTTTGGTCCTGTCTTTCGTTCCCTGGTCTGCATACCCAACAGCTTTCTGGACATTTCCCACCTGATTGGCTTTGTATTAAAGCAGGCACTGTATACACGACAGGCTGCCCACTCCTTCCTCCCTCTCTGCCCTCTCTTCCACATCCAGTAGAGGAGCATCCATTGTTTACAAGGCCTTGTGTCAGGAGCCGGCAGGAAGGTGCAGAGTTAAGACTTATAAACACAGACCACTTACCAATTCCTGCCTCAAAGAGCTTGCAGTCCAGTGGAAAAAGCCCTAAATGGTATTTTTTCATCAGAGGAATCTTGAGAAGTTACTGTTCTATGATATTAGAGACTTGGGGACTTAGAGGGAAGAGCTCCTCCTTCTTGTCCTCTCCTCCTCCTCCTTCTTTTTCGTATTCTCTCTCCATCCCTCCATACAAAGCTCACATTGGAAAAAAGGTTCATACTGTTTCAGTTTCCATCTTTGTGCATCAGAACTCTGGTCCTCTCAGAGTTTGTGAAAATATCTCTTGTCATGTCTGAAAAATTCGTACATCTGTGATGGTATAAAAGTATAATTATTATCTCTATGATTAATAAAATATAAGCCAATAATAATAGCTAAGACTTACACAGCATTTACTATTCTCCAGCGATTTTTTTAAGAAGTACTTTCCAAATGAAAGCTCATTTCACCTTAGCAACCACCTCAGGATGGAGGGTGCTGTGTATATAAGATGATTGAAACAGAGTTGCACAGTTAGCAGGGTATGGACATAAGGTGTGTACCCCCATGGCATCACTCTGGAGGCTGTATTATTAAGAACTGATAAAATATTTCTCTTATAAATAATAAAATTATTGCATACGTAGGTATATTTTATTTTATTGACATTTAAAATCATTTGGGTACTTGAAAAGGTTTTCGATTTGTTTTTTCCTCATTGAAAAATATTGGTTCCAACAAATTTAATCTCATTTTACACATGTGTGAACTGAACTGGGAAGTGGCTTTCCCAAGACCACAAAGATAGTACCATGAACTAGATGAGTGTAAAACAGACTCAGATGCTTAGAGCCAAATCCCAGCTCAGACACTTATGGGTTCTGTAGGCTGGAGCACCTGGCTTATTGGCCCCAAGACTTTATCTCCTCAACCATGAAATGGCAATGACAGTGCATGAACTTCATCAGGGCGTCATAAGTCATTGGGACAATACATCTGGGTCACCTGGCACAGCTCCTGCAATGGCACCACCCATGGTGGTAATTGTAATTGTGTCACCTTCATTTTCTTGGATTTCTTCAGCTTAAGCTCAGTGGTCTTTCCAGTGTCGGCTAATACTTCTGTGTGACAGTGCCCCACATCCCTGTCTTCATCCTCAGAGGCTACTATTGGAGCCAAACAGCATTGGCTCCCTGGCTTCTCCCCACCACACTCAAAGAAACCAGACTCGGCAAAGAAAAACACGGCACCCTGACTCTGCCAACCATCAAGGAATCATGTCTTCAACTGTCAAGCTCCTCAGAAGGCTCTGGCTTTCCTGCCCATCTATCTGATCCAGTTCTTTGTTTTTCAGACATGATCTAAAATAAACTGTTGATGGGCAGATTCTAGAATAAGAACTTAGAAATGTCAGCTAAATACCTTCATGGCCACATGCTCAAATACAAAAAAAAAAAAAAAAAAAAAAAAAAAGGAATAGTACTAGGATCAAAGAAAGAAGAACACAAATAATAGGATATGCTGGTTCTCTCATGTAGTGGCTGAGAGGGTCTGATCACAGTTTCATGTCTCAGCATGTCCAAAGAGTCCCGTCACTCCTCAGGGTTGTTAGAGCACATCTTGCCCACAGTCCAACCTCAGATCCTATGATGTGAAACTGCCCTGATCTATTCACCTCTGGACAAGGGAAGCTGACTATTCTCCGTGTATCTCTGATCTTTTTAAAAAACAACTTCTTCCCCATTTCAATGTTTATCACAGTTTTCTCTTCTTCCTCTGTATTTATTTTTCTGCTTTCTTTCCACTCAGATTTCTAAAGACATTTGTCCTGCTGAAGGGGATTGTGATAAAAACTGCCCTGTTTGATGCTGTGGTTATCCACAGATGCTCCGCCTCACCTACACTTCCTGCCAAGTCGACAAGGCGTGTTTCCACCTTTCTTCACCTCAGGGATTTCAGATGCTGTGAAGTGTCATATCCAGAGGACAAATGTTCTGATTTTCCTATAATGAGAGAATTCTGGGGGAAACATTTGGCAGGCAATTCTGACTTTGTTTCAGCAGGCCTGCCATTACATGGAGTGGGTGAGATCCATGGTTCTTTGTGAGCTGCTTAGGCTGGACTTCAGGGTTTGAAGGAGCCCTTTATAGATATGGAAGGGCTTAAGGGTAGGTCAGCGATGGGCACCAAGACCACTGTCTTGCCTAACACCTTTCCTCTTTCTTCTGGTTATAGAATCCATTAGGATACTCCCCTCCATCCACCCTATCTGCAGTTTCACTTTTTGTATTTTCAGTTACCTTTAGTCAATCATGGTCTAAAAAATATTAAATGGAAAATTCAAAATTTAGGCAATTCATAAGTTTTAAGTTGCTCACATTCTGAGTAAGCATGGTGAAATCTCTTGCTGTCCCATGTTTATCCAGGATGTGAATCATTCCTTTTCCTAGGGTATCCATGGTGTATATGCTACCCACCCATTATTCACTTAGGAACCATCTCAGTTCCCAGATCAACTGTCTGTTTATCATAATGCTTGTGTTCAAGTAACTCTTTGAGAGAGAGAAGGAGAGAGAGTGCAACAAGCATGGGCACATACATATAACCATTATTACACTGTACTGTTAGAATTGTTCTCTTTAGTTATTAGTTGTGTTAATCTTTTGTTCCGCTTAATTTATATGAAAATGTAACTGTAACTATGTAGATAGAACAAGAACATAGTACATACAGGGTTTGGTATTGTCTCAGTTTGGGCATCCACCAGGGCCCTTGGAATGCATCCTTATGGATAAGATGGGGCTATACTATCTCTTTTTCTTTGCAAAATTCCCCACCCTGACCCCTCTGTCTTCTTAACTAACAAAATGGCCCTGTTCTGCATCTAACCAGTAAACTATCCTCCTGAACACAGCCATTGATCCAGGAGCTAGGATGTGACCCAAGGCCACTAGGAAAGAGAAGATGCTCTTCAGCAGAGACCAGGGGGCCTATGTAAGTCTCAAACTTTGCATTCACGTGGAGTGGGCCTGGTTGAAAAATAAACCACGAAAAATGAAGAGATCATGCAAAGAGAGAGACTGAGAGAGAGAGAAGAACAGATAGAAGAGAGGGAGAGACAGTAGAGAGAATGAGAAAGAAAATCGACTGCCCCAAGACATGCTGAATCCCAAGAGAAAACTGTACACCGGCCAAAGCAGTTTACTTATCCAAACGAACAGGCACTTAATAAGAGTCACCTCTGGGTCCTCACCTCATGTTGTGCCCACCAATCCAAACCATGAACTGTGTGTGAAGAGAGGGACCAGAAGGAACACTCGTGCGCGTGCGCACACACGCACACACACGCCCTGCAACAAACAACAACTGAGACCAGAATCCAGTCCCATGCAAGTAATGGACAGTTGTCGGAGCCAATGAAACAGCCGCATGGTTTCCCCGCCTCCACGCCAGTTGCTGTTGCCCCATCTCATTCTTTGCTATTCTATCATCACGACCTTGAGTTGGAACTGGTTTATCATCATTTCTTTCAAAAACCTTTATCAGCAGATTTTGAAAAACACCTGAGTTAGTGTATGGCCAGGTGCATCCCCAAAATTTCACTGCAAGGCAGAGACTGGCTGAAGTGGCTTCTGTTTGCATGTGCAGAGACGGGGCCACTGGAGTCGGGAAAGCTGACCTCTACCTCCTCATCTGCTCCTGGCTGGTGTGCTCCTGTGGGCACCGCTGTACCTCTGGGTGTCCGCCACACTTCACTCTGTCTTCTACTTATAAATAGGAGGATGGTCACAGTGGGGTCTGTAGTCCTGCAGTAGGATTTCAAAGCGTGACTCCTCTCCTGCATGCAATATTTGAGTGACTCGAGACTAAAAAGAAATGCCATCTTTCAGATTCTTCACCTATAAATAAGAGATAAACTGGTGATGAATGGAAAGTATTTAGCATGATGTCTGCTATACAGTGAATCTCAATTCACAGGAGCTAATATTATTACTTTACTGGGATTTGGGGGATCAATAAATAATTGAAACTTAGCAGATGTTGTTACATGTGTAAGCCCAGCTAGTGAAAGACAGAGAGAAAGCGAGAGAGAGGGGTTGGCAGTCATGTCTAGTGGATTCAGAGTGCACGGATCGAATCCCATCTCTGATACTATCATTGAGTGATTGATTGATCAGATCTTTCTTATTTTCCTCTCTTCTCTCCATTTTACTCCATTTTTTCCAACAATTTAGAGAACACACATAGGTATATACCAAGTACTTTGCTAAGAATGCGGTATTAAACACCAATATCAGGCACTTATCTTTTTCACTTGGACCTTAATAAGTAATGTGGCTTCTCTGATGATTCACCCTTGAACCACCAGACACATAATTCGGTCATAGGGAATTCAGACCGAGACCAGGGGGCTTAACTTAACTCTTGTTAAGTGCTTCTGTGTGTCTTCCATGCACCTAGACTTCCAGAATTTCCTGGGGGGGGGGGGGGACAAGGCAACAAACCATTTAGGAGTCAGTGGAGTCTGGAGGGCAGTGTGTGCATTTTCTAAGCTTTTGCCATTGGAATTGGCAGGAGCCATCACTACACTTTCTACATCTGGGGAAATTTAAATAGGTATAACCAAAAAGCCATCACTTCATTTGTCTCAGATCTGCCCCTACAAGCCGGATCGGTTGTGCCTGGAAGGCCCCCTACAAGGGTGAATTGCACGCCCAGGGCTGCGTTTGCTCCTGGTTCCTCTCCCCACTATGCCTTGGTACACTCCTGGGTACCCATGATGGAGATGTGATTGCAGTTGCACAGAAGGAAATATTTTAAGACCTGCCAAAACCCTTGGCTCAGAACTTGCTTTTCCAAGCAACCTGTCTGAGCATGGTGACTGTGGTGAATTATTGAGACCTTAGAGGGCTCACAGGGAAGAGTATGTCACGGGGAGGGGAGGGTGGGGCCTGAGGCTGCAGCTGGAATCCATGGCTTCCCCTGCAGACACCAGCTGGGCTGCAGATTCAGTGCCTCCTCTGGGAGCCATCGTGCAGGTCTCTGCAGGAAGGGTAGAATGGCATCGGGCAGGGGGTAGCTGAGGATTTGGGCATCACATTTATCTTTGACAGTGAGAAGCAACACATTAACAGATTATTACCCACATATGTCTGGCTCCAAGTCTCAGGAGCAGGATTGAGAATTAAAACATATGAAGTCCATTTTTAAATCTCACAAATTCCTGCCTATACAACAACAATCGCAGTGAGGACCCTGGCTCCTTGCACTTTCTTTGTGTGTGTGTCATTGATTCCTGTCACCATCTTATGCAGCAAAGGCTGGTTTTAACCCTCAGATACAGTTAGGGAAACTGAAGCATGCAACATTTAAATCTGCATGAAGCCCCATATCTAAAATGAGTGGAGCCAGGGTCCAAACAAAGGGAGCAGTTTCCCAGCTGCACTGTGTACACTGTGCTTGGTCTGCGCTGATAAGGACAGGAAGGTACCAGGGCTGGTGCTGACATGTGCCTACCTCTGCGCTTCAGTGCTTTGTCTGACCTGCTTCATTTTCTCTGCTTTGAAAACCTGCCATGCTCATGATTTTAACCCATTTTGCTGTTGTGCACAATAAGGATCAGGGTAGTGAAATGGTTTGCACAGGCTCACACTGTTAAAAGGCAAAACCAAAAAGCAAGAACTAGAAATCCAAGCTGAGTCTGCTCAAGCCCAAGGTCCATGCTGTGTCAAACAGCCTGAACTGGCTCCAGGGGGCTGGCTGAACCGAGGAGTTAGGAAGACCCAGACCCTCACACATCCTCACAGCAAGCACCACCAGAGGCCCCCTCACTCGTCCTCATGAATGCAATCAAGCCTGCTAAAGAAAAGCAAATTCTTCCTGCAGAAAAAGACTGAGCCTCCAAATACAAAACTAAATTTCCACGACGTGACTGTCTTCTAAAAATCCCTGCTTTCTTACGTCCCTGCCAGTTCTCGTCATTTCCACCCCTGGCACTAGTGGTGGAGTTTCCTTGGGGACTGTTTATTTCACAAAGTAACAGGCCATGGTCACTTACCCAGAGTCCTGCATACATGAGGACAGGGTGGGGACAGCCATGATCTTGTGTGGGACAAGGCATTCGTGATGGCAATCTGCTTCAGGAAGGACCAGTTAGCACTGCATTGCCTGCTGGGTTACTCTACACAGAAATCCCAGATTTTGCATCTGAGAATCATGATAATGAGAACCTTGGCTCTTATTTAGTGGAACAAACTAGAATCAGGTTCCCACCTAACATTCTTCTATCAAAGACTGGTGGGATGAACTACCTACTATTCCTATTCTCCAGCATCTCAGTCACTCTGGGCTCTCTCGCGGCCCCTCTGACATAATGGAGCCCCACCTCCAGCCCTCGGCACTTTCTGGTCCCTGGACCTGAAACATTTTATCTTTGAATACTCCCGCAGGTGGCTTCTTATCTTTATTCAGTCTCTGCAGATAGTTTACCTCATCAGATAGGCCCTCTCTGGCCAGCCCAGGCACCGTTCATGAGTTCACCATTTTGTGCCTTCTGTCCCACTTAGTGCTGATGGAATTTGTATTAGTCATGTATATATTTGCTTGCTAATTATTTGCATTTCCTTCTGAACAAGAAAGCTCTTTGTGTCCATTGTTCACTACTAAATGGCAAAGCCCGGGATGGAGATGGCAGACAGGAGATGCTTCATAAGAATTTATTTTATAAATAAAGGTAAATATTTATTGAGTAAATAAAAATAGGAGGCACCTGTTCTTTGCTGAAGGGAAGGTCACATTCCCTCCCACCTTTAGCAGAGTGCTTCAGGAATGTTCTATTGAAAACCGTGAAAACGTGATGAGATCAGTTCTGGATGTGAATGCCCAGCTTCCCACCTCTCCACCTTACCTGAGACAGCGGCGGTGGCTGCTTCCTGGTATAGAGGCCCTTTGCCTTCTCTGTCCTGACTGCTCTGGAGTTTCCTCTTCACCAAGAAACAGGTCCCCTCTTCTGATTCCATCTTGATTTCATCAGTCCCCAAAACTCTGCTGGGCTTTCTGTCCCTTGGACCATTTCGACTTGGTGAATTTCTTTGAAATTTTATTTAAATTAATCCTCTAGCTGGGCACGGTGGCTCACGCTTGTAATCACAGCACTTAGGGAGGCTGAAACAGGAGAATCGCGAGTTCAAAGCCAGCCTCAACAATGGCGAGGTGCTAAGCAACTCAGTGAGACCCTGTCTCTACATAAAACACAAAATAGGGCTGGGGATGTGGCTCAGTGGTCAAGTGCCCCTGAGTTCAGTCCCTGGTGCCAAAAAATAATTAATTACTTAATTAATTAATTAATCCTCTAACATGGACTCTCCAAATAACTTCTACTTGGTTCCTAAAACATCAGTTTTCCTCATTCTCTTTTGAATGGCAGTGTGCCAGGACTGGCACATCACCGCTGGCCAACCTGCCATGGACCGAAGCAATTTGGGCCTAAATGCAATGTTTTCAGTGGTGAGCACATTTCCGGAATTGAAACTTAGCATTGGAAGAAGCTTAGCAGCCCTACTGTCAGCCCATTGCTTAATTAAACAGCAGCAGGTACTTCCGTTAGGTGGTTTGCCCTTCTCAGAAGGGTAGGGTCACCCACTTCTGGGTGCAAGGGCACAGGGAAAGTGGGCACAGTCTTGGGCTAGTCCACCAGTGTCTGTCCTCTGGTAAGGCGTTCTTGTGATATTCAATGAACTTCTACAAGTTTCCCTGGCTCCTTGGGGAATTTAGGGTAAACAGTGGGACTCAGTTTAGACACTTTCTCCTGAAAAGGCCACAGTTTCAATACAGAAAATACTCCACCCTATGAGCAGTGTCCAGAGGAAAGAGCGGCTCACGTTGGCCATACTACCACACATTGGCAACATTCTCTCGTTCTGATTTACAGGAGAGCACACATGCATATTCTTATTGGAAACATATTTGAAGTCCCATTTGCCAGAGTACCACCTCTTTCTACAGACAACCCTATGTCCTAGCTCAGAGGTGAATTCTATAAGCTAGGTGGTGTGTGCTCACACGAGCGTGTGTGTTTGTGGGGGGGGAGGGGTTGTGACACACAACAGTTTTAAGTAAAAGAACAGCAATGACACATAATAATAATGCTATTTATGAAGATTCTTCTTAATGACAGATGAAAGGTTTTTCTCTACATCTTTTATACATAGCACATTTTATCATTCAATTCTCACAATAAGCCTATGCAAAAACTACCATTGTGAGAATAAACAGGCACAAGTACCTTCCCAAGGGCCACACTGCTGACAAGCAGAGGAACCAGAGATGGACGAGGACAGGCCTTTTTGGAACCACAGGTCTTAATCAGAATTTTATATCTGGAAAAATCATATGGCATGCAAAATTCTTATATCCTAATTTTATTTCCTTTAACTTTGGTAAATGAGTATTTTTTTCTCAATGTTATGATAATTGTCATTTTTAAAACCTGAGTATCTTTCCACTGAAGTGATGTGTCACTGTTTCCTGAGTCATGTTGAATGTTATAATAATGAATTTGCTTCTATGAGAAACTGGACTTTGAGAAAATTCACATGCATCTTTTCCAGAAGTGATATCACAGCCTTTACAAATTCCTCAAAAATGTCCATACCCTCCCCTAAATGCATATACACAACTATACACACCTATACACACACACATATGTATATGTGTGTATGTGTGTATATATATATATACACTTCTTGTATATATATATATATGCTATATATGTACATATGTACATGTATATATATGCACTATATGTGTACATGTGTATATAAAATATATATAGTAGTTGATATCTGAGTTAAGATTAAATTTTATTTCTATATCAATAACTATTTCCTAAGGAGGGATATTCACACAAAATTTGAAGGGTCTTTCCCGTGCTGAGATGTGATGAGCTGTGGACTACTCTAGCTCTCTGTTCCTGTGTGGTTATCTGTCCTTTTATAGCTCACCCAGTCCTGGCCACACAGTTCAACACATCACTGTTTTCAAATTGCTGCTGTGTATGAATTGTCTCCCCATTGGACCAGGCGGGTCTTAAAGGTGAGGTGGAGTTTTTCTTGTTTCTGGCACCCCTGCCCAGCATCTTAGCCAGGGGAAGTCACAGCACAATTGCACAGTGGATTGCTTTGACCCTTCTCTAGGAAGTCTGGTGCAGGGCAGAAATCTGAAAGACATTGTTCCAAATCCCCACAACTCTATTTACAACCTGGGCCACCTTAAGTAAGGCTCTTTCCCTACTGCTCTTCATGTCTTTTACCTGGAAAATAGGAAATCCAGTCTTTCATCTCATACCTAGTCATTGGGCATCATGTAAAGTAAGTATCTGTCACATAGGAGGTGCTCTGTAAACATTTATGCCTTTTCTTTCTGTGTCCTCACCCACTGGTTGGGCCAAGTCAAAAAGCACTAGGAAGAGGAAGTGTTTCTCTGCCTGCAATCCCCGAATGGTCCCTTCCCTGTGCTGAGCTGCAGTCAGAGGGTGGCTTTCCCCCAAGTCTTCCCGTCTCTGCCATCTGCGCAGCCAACTGTTCTCTGACGGGGAGCTTCCTGCTTGCAGGCCTCTGAGCAGGTGGGGCCATGCCTGACTCCTCTCTGCTTTGCATGCGGAATCTGATTGTGTTTGACAGGCTGCTCGCGACAGAGAAAAAACAATGCATTGGATTAAAAGCTCTTTGTTTAGATTTTATTAGTCAAAGAGGCTGCTGCATAATTAATTGGAGAATAAGCTGTAATCGCACATGGAGGCAGAGGTTCAGCCCCCTGAAATGAAGGCTTGCTTGTGTGCAGGATGATTGAGGGGTGGGGAGGGAAGGAGGGTGTATATGATTGAGGAAGAAATTGGCATGGATGAGGAGTGGATCATGGTCTTAGTCAATTTCATGCTGCTATAACAAAATATCAGAAGGTACTCTCCATTCTGGAGCCTGAGAAGTCCAGGATCAAAGTACCAGCACACTGGGGTCCTGGCAAGTGCTCTCTGCCTGGCTGACTCCCTTGTCCTCTCTTTCTCTTTTGTCAGGATGCTAATCCCCTCATGGGAATTCCACTCTTGTGGTCTCATCTGTCCCCAGTTACCTTTCAACCAAATGTCCCTCCTATAAATATCACCACACTGGGACTAGGGCTTCAACACATGAAATTTGAAGGAACACAAACATTCTCCAAAAGAACCATTAAGAAGTCTCTTCCTCACTGACCTTTCTTTGTCCACTCGACATTAATAAGCCAAGTCAAGGTGGCTGGTCACTTCATGCAAGATACCTCAGTTATGAAGGACAGGGTTGTGATGGGGCACGCAGGATTGTGTGAGGACTCAGTACGTCACCTGATGTCAAAGAATACTAATAGCACTAATAAGCTGTTCTAGTCTCATCATTATCAGAATTCTTATTCTTAAAGGCATGGAACTTACACAGAAGTTTCCAGATACATCCTTAAGTGACTCATGTTGAGCTTCTGAGATTGCCTTTTGATATTATAAAATAATAGAATCCCTGAAACCTCTGAGAATGTCCACTACCATCCTCCTCTTTCAGGTCATGTCGGAACCTTGTGCAGAAACAGAAACTCAGTGGTGGTGGAAAGAGATGGAAGTGGGCTGATCTATGCTTTATTCATGAAAGCATGGATGAGTTCACTGAAACAGCACAAATAACCCTTGTTCCTTGCAATAGTACCCTATTAAAAATACAAATACAAGGGAAGATCTTTAAAAGGCTTTTTTATGCACATATTTCCTCAGTTCATTAATCTGTATCTTAGTTTTCATTTTTTTTGAAGAACTTTTCTCAAAAAGTTTTTCAAAAATAAAAAGCAGAACTTTTGCATTGAAAAGAAGTGAAGCCTGCACAACTATGGCTGAAACAGGTTCCCACCGCTCCCTCCCTCCTTGAAACTCTCTCTCCAGCCCACGTCCCTGATGACGAGCTTCCCGCTTCTGACAGCTGTCCTTCCTTGGCCCACAGTAGAAACGCAGCAACCATGTGTTGAATAAATGAATAAATCCCAGGTTTTCTTTGGACTGGTGCCATCTATTGTGTCCAGCTACAGTGTCCCCTGGGCCAGCATAGCTGCATCTGCTTTCTTCTGCAAAGTGGTCACAAGCATTCCCTTCTTGTGCTTTTATTTCCAATACCAGTTTCTCCTCCCATCTAAGGAATATTTTTGCTAGTAGAATATATCTCTATCTTTCTTTCTTTCTATCTAATCATCTGTCTGTGTCTTTTTGATCCTGACAGTCTTTGTCTTTTAATTACACTAATTCATCTACTTATATTTAATATAATTTATGACATAGCTTTTGAGTGATCATCTTACTAGTTTTTCTGTTTGTCCCATTTATTCTATGTCCCTTTTCTCTCTTTTCTTGACTTCTATCGGGGTATCTTTTGTCGTGCTATTGCCCCTCTATCGACATAGCTGTACAGAGTTTTCTTACTCCTGTAACGATTGCTCAAGAGATTACAGCATGCATCCTCCACAATGGTCAAAGGTGAGGAGCAGTTTTCACACCTTTGCTGATGTTAGAACCTTGCTGTATTTTAGCATATAGCTCCCTCTTGCTTTTTGTCATATCATCATCATATATTTTCACTCCACACATATTTTCAATCACATAAGACAACACGGTCTTTCTACACAGTTAATAGGTACACATTGTACACACACACACACACACACACACACATATATATATATATATACACAAAACATTGACACTTTTCTATTCCTCTTCATTTTTTTCCTGCACATTCATGCTTCTAACTAAGACAAATTTTCTTGACCATCAAGAAGTTATTTTATGTATTTCCTTTACTATAAATCTGTCATAAACTATCTCAGGTTTTTGTTCCCTGGAAATGTTTTTATTTTGCCTTTAATTTTGAAATACATTTTTGCTCTATCTGTGGAATTCTAAGTTAGAACTCATTTTTTTCAGTGTGTGCATTCTGCTTTGTATGTTTTCCTTAGAATTATCTGTCATAATTATCTTTTTTTTTCTGAAAAGAATATAGCTTTTTCTGTTTTCCTTCAAGATTCCCATCATGGTTTTTCAATGGTTTTACAACAATGTGACCCAGTATGGTTGTCTTTGTATTTACTGTATTTGAATTTCTGGTGCTTCTTGAATCTGCAGGTTGATATCTTTCATTCCTTTCTGGAAGTTCTCAGATACTTTTCTTCAAATATTTCTTCTGTTTCTTTCTGTCTAATCTTGTTCTGATGCTCCTGGTACATGTTTGTTAGATCAAAATATTGTAACCCATATTCCATTTTTCTGTCCTTTTTTAAAAATCTGTCTTTTTTGTCTCTGCGTGATTTTTACTGACTTACCCTCTAGTTCAGTAATGCTCTCTTCTTAGATAACTGATTTGTGAATGAATTAGCACAATGTTCATTATTTTCCTCCTAGATATTTCCTTAATTTAGCTTCTTTATATTCCATTTATGTTGCTAAATTCTCTACCTTGTACTCTTTTTTAAAAACATCTTAATTAGAGTTATTTTCCACCCATATTTGATGTATTATTCGATACCCAAATTACTTCTAATCCTGTCTCTAATCTGTTTTTTCTCTTGGTGTCATCTCTTGGTATGCCTGGGTCATTGCTGGATGAATGCCATATGTGTAGTTGAAAAAATTATAGTGGTTCTGCATGCTGTTACCCTTCTTCTTGTTGTATTTCTTCAGTTTCTACCATGAAGTCCAAGTAGGCACAAATCACTTTAATGAAAAAGAATCAATGATCCAAAGTGTGCTTTGAGGTTAGAAAAGCATTTCTATTTCCATTTCAGGTCCTCTCCTAGCTGCCAGCTTTCCTAACTGAATGACCACCATGTTTCCCAGAGCTCTGAATGACTGCCATGTTCACTGTGCTGAATCCTAATCCTTGCCTACCTTCTCTACACCTCTGGTGGATCCTCAGCCTCCCAGCAGCTTCCCTCTGCTTGCTGTTTCTGCCTCTCATCCTGCCTGCTCCAGGTAGAAGCCAGCAAGTAGCTGAATGGGAAAACCAGCATAGAGTATCAGGTTCCATTCTTATAGTTCTCTTTTTTCTGGGATCTTGGATGCTTGAGTCCTGACTGGATAGATAATTCTGAGCATCATATTTGTTTTTCTCTTTGGCCTTCACAACCCTATGAAATTGACAAAAGTTCCCATTGATTTCTGTATCTCAGAACAGATGCTTTCTGCTCAGATTCTCAAGCCTAGGAGCCATCTCAGTTTCTGCAGAACCTTGACACTTCCCAAGTTTTAGCTGCCTTCCTAACTATCAAGAGCTTTTGATAATCATATGTTTTGGGATGTTCCTGATGGAAGCATTGATCTAACATAAAAATGTTTCTCAGAACTGAATATTTGGATCTACATGTCAAGCTGTGGAATTTGTTAGGATCTTAATTTCTAGGGTAGACACAGCTACTGTGTCTTCTACCTTGAGTCCCAGAAATCTGAAGGAATGCCCTGTCATGTCTTGGGCTTCACTGGAGGACTCTCAGGTGAAGCCCCATTTTGTTCCAGTGATGGGGATCCAGGAGAAGTCCATGGTGTTCAAGAATGCCGTCTGGTCCCTTGGCAACTTTACACATTTTTTTCTTCCTCTTCAGAGAGAATGGCTGGTTCCATATGTTCCCCCAGACGGGGAGCTCTGTCCAGGGTCTCTTTCCAAAAGCAAGCACAATCTCCCACATTGGTAGTTTGGGATTTTTTTCATTTGTTTCTTTAAACTTCAGTGTAAGTCATTTAAGGTGAGTCCTAGCAACTTCAGTCTGTGTGCTTTGAAAGCAAAGTCTTGAAGCAGCCTGGATGCTGAGAGTCTAGGACAAGCTCCTCCCTCAAGGCCTCAGTTTCCCTTTCCTTCACTTTCAGGCACTTTTCACCTCTACAATGACCTATGTGAAATACTCCACTCCCCCATTTCCACGGTGGACTTGACTGAATTTTCTTGTTTTGATTATGTACTTCCCACGCCCTCTGCCCTAACACATCTCTTTTTTCCCCCATCTTTTTATTGGTGTATGATAGTTACACTTAATAGTGGGATTTGTTGTTACATATTTATTATACATGCACATGCTATAATAATATACTTTGGCCAATATCATTCCTCAATATTTCCTTTTGCCCCATCCCCTTTCCTCTACTCTACTGATTTCCTTTTGATTTTCATGAGGCCACTGTTTTTTTCCTATTTCCTCTCTTGTTTCCATATGAGAGAAAACATAAGACCCTTGTCTTTCTGAGTTTGGCTTACTTTGCTTAAGATAATGCTCTCAAGTTCCATCCATTTTCCTGCAAATGACATAGTTTCATTCTTTATAGATGAATAAAAGTCCATTGTGTGTATATACCACATTTTCTTTATCCATTCATCCATTGATGTACACCTAGGCTATTTTCATAGTTTGGCTACTGTGAATTGTGCTACTATAAACATGGGTATACATGTATCACTGTACATACATGATGACTTTAATCATTCAGGATAAATACTGAGGAGGGATATAGGTAGATCATATGGTGGTTCCATGCCTAGTCTTTTGAGGAACCTCCATGCTGATTTCCACAGTGGTTGTACTAATGTATAATTCCAACAATGTTAAAGGTGTTCCTTTTCCCACACATCCTCTCAGCATTTATTTTTTGCATTCTTTTTTTTGGGGGGGGGGGTACTGGAGATTGAACTCAGGGGCACTCGACCACTGAGCCACATCCCCAGCCCTATTTTGTGTTTTATGTGGAGACAGGGTCTCACTGAGTTGTATTTTTTGCATTCTTAATGGCTGGCATTCTAACTATAGTGAGATGAAATCTCAGTGTAGTTTTGATTTGCATTTCCCTAATTGCTAGAGATATTGAACAATTCTGCCATATATTTGTTGGCCATTTGTCGTTCTGCTTTTGAGAAAGGTCAGTTTAATTCATTTGTCTTTATTGGTTGGGTTATATGCATTTGGGGTGGTAAGTTTTTTGCATTCTTTATGTGTTCAGGATACTAATCCTCTGAAAGAGTAGCTGCCAAATATTTTCTCCCAGTCTGTAGGTTTTTTTGGTTCACATTCTTATTACCTTTGCTATGTAGAAGCTTTTTAATTTGATGCCATCCTGTGTATTAACTCTTGGCATTATTTCCTGGGCTTTATCTCTGTATCTTCTATTGTATCACTGGTCTATGTCTGACACAATCAGACATAGATAACTACAAACTGCTCTCTCTCTTGTTCAATCACTCCACCTGGTACTGTTTGATTATGTCCCCTCCAAAATTCCTATGTTAAAATGCAATGACCAATGTGCTAGATTTGAGTGGCAGGGCATGTAAGAGGCAATCCCATCTCCAGGGATCCCATCTCATAAAGGAGATCAATACTGCTATCAAAGGAACTTCATGGAGGGTTTGGTTCTCATGCCTTTCCACCTTCCACCATGGAGGTCACAGTATTCCTCCTCTCTGAGGCACATAGCTACAAGGCACCATCTTGGAGGCAGAGACCATCCATCACCAGGCACTGAACCTACTGCTGCCTTGATCCTGTGCTTCCTAGTTTCCATAACTGTGACTCAATAAACTTCTGTTCTTCACAAATTTCCCAGTCTGTGGTATTTTGTTATAGGAGCACAAATGGAGCAAGTCATCACCTCAAACCCATCCCTTAAAGTCAAACAAGTGTTCATAAAATATTAAAAAACATAAACAGGTTGGTCTTCCTAATTAAAATGCTTCCATATAAAAGTAGTTCTCTTATATTTTGTATGAGTTCACTTCAGCTTCTCTGAGAAACAATTAGGCAAATATACCATTAAAAAATGCAAATACTCTTTGCAGTAAGATCCCAATTCCACTTACCTTCAGAGATGCTATCAAGTATATGCTGGTTGCAACATGTTCACCATAAAGTCTGAAAAGAAACTTTAAGTACACATTAATTAATGCCGTTTAAATAAATGATGCTGATTCTAGCAGAAATGTTACATGGTTTAAAACAAAAAAAGTGTAAGGCAAACACTGAAGTGCTTTTGTGGATCAATTGCAAAAATATCTTTCGAGGTGAAAAACAATAAAATTACAGAGCAAGTTGTAGGGTTACATAGATAAGATAATCTTATCCTTTATGAGCTAAAATAATGCCAAAGGAAGATGTATCATGCACCTTTTCACGTATGTATTAGCTGTCTTTTCACACGACAATGTGAAACCTTTGTTCTATTCCTCACTCTGTTGCTACTATCTAAACACAACAGTACCCAGTAAATATTTGCTCCTTAATACATCTGTTATGCTATGAATGTGAGGCATCCCCAAAAGCTCACATGTAAGACAATGCAAGAAGGTTTAGAGAAGAAATGGTTGTGTTATAAGAGTTTTAACCCAATCAGTGGATTAATCCCTCAATGGGATTAACTGAGTGGTAACTGAAGTCAGGTAGGGTGTGGCTGGAGGATGTGGCTCCCTGACAGCATGCCTTTGGGGTATATATTTGGTATTTGGCGAGTGGAGTCTCTCTCTGCTTGCTGATCATCATGTGAGCTGCTTCCTTCTGCCACACTTTTCTGCCATGATGTTCAGCCTCACCTTGAGCCCCAAGGAATGGAGCCAGCTATCTGTGGACTGAGACCTCTGAAATCGTGAGCCCTTAACTAAACTTGCTCCTCTATAATTGTTCTTGGGGCCTCTATAATCACAGCAGTGAAAAAGCTGATTAAAACAACATCAGAGAAAACAACCTGGATAACAGGGAGTCTAAGATGGGAGAGAGACTTGCTTTGTGTTTGCCGTATACATCCCCGAGTAGGCAGCGCCCACAGCCTTGTCCTCCTTCCTGCCACGCCCTCTAATCACCAGCTGCCTGGCCTGCTCACCAGGGCTTTCCACTCAGGACCCACACACTCGCTCTTCCTCCTCCATCTGGGTGACCAGCTCTTCTAGCAGACACTGTTCCTCCAGCTTTCACTGCATCTCCACCCTCTGGTCGCCAACATGCTTTCTTTCTTCCTCCGGATTTCTTCCACCCTTTCCTTGAACAACCCTCAAATTTCCAGGCTTCACTAGGACCTGTCTCTAAAGATGGTGATGTTCCATCTGGGCAAGCTAACTTTCACACATCTTCACACAAGGAGCCTGGAACAGTGCCCTGAAACAGTAGGTGCCAATTAATGTCCCAGATTGCATAAGTTTCAGGATAGCCAAAAAGTGGAAACAGATCCAATGTTCATCAGCTGATGGATGGGTGAATACAACACAGCATCTCCATGGAATGGCAAGTTACTTAGCAATAAAAGGAAATGAAGTATAGATTATGCTACGAGGGGGTGGACCTTGAAAACAGGACAGTCATCCAACAGACCATGTATTGCATGGTTTCATCTATAAGAAAGGTGCAAAGTAGGGAAACCCAGAGACAGAGGTGTTCAGGGCTGGGAGGATGGAGGCATAGGTGGCTAAGGGGACAGCCATTGCTTTTCAGCAAACACAAACATTAAAACCTTGATTGTGACGATGGATCCAGAACTCTGAGAATGTGGTCCAAGCCAGTAAGTGGTGCATTTGGATTGTGTAGATTTTTTTGGTAAAGGAATTTTATCTCAATACACCTGCCTCAAAAATTGAAAATACAAAGAATGACAGAGTGAAGAAACAAGTCAGGAACCAACTGACAGAAGAGCGTAGACATCACTAAAGGTGAAAAGCCTCTGAGCTCCCCACACCCACCAGGATCACTGCTCCCAAATTGACTCAGTTACACAGCACACGCCAACTGGTCCAGCGTGGGCCTCACCATGCTGAGCGCTGGGGATGCAGAGGAGGGAGCAGCAGAGTATCCTCCACCACGGCAGAGCTGACTGCTCAGGGTGACGGCTGACACCTCCCAGGCATTGCCCAAAGAGGCTTATTATTACTCTATTACTACTACTCTATTACTTGGTCATGTTAAAAGTTACACAAGAAAACATCTGAAGCCCCCCAGAGAGCACACAGATACCTCTCTTAACCCAGACGGGGCCGTCATGGTTCCACCCTCTTGCCAATCGCCTGCCCTGTGTCTGAGTATTTTCTAGCTGTGGGGCCTGCCCGGGCCTTCTCAGGAGCCAACTGAGATTTTAGTAAGAGAATGAAGAGCTAGGCAGTGTGAGCCTGGAGTCCTCTGCCATGTCACCATTGGGACGCACACCTCTCCCTGGGGCTCTGAGAAACACCCGGGGCAAGGCCTGGACACTGCCCTTGGATCCCAACCTCCACGTGCCTTCCCCAGCCCAGCTATGTGGATAGATGGCTTTAATCACACGGTGGTCTAAGGCTCTCCAGGCCTTCACGAGTGCGCTTCGTTTCCTTCTGCCTTGGGTCCCTGACACTGGGACTCAGCAGAAGATTGCCCCAGGAGGGATTTGAAAAACTGTACCCCACCTTTGCCGAGGCTGCAGGTACCGAGTGACGGCATCCAGTTGGCCTCATTTCTCAGAGTCAGGGTTTCCCAGCTTTGGAGCTCAGGCCAGGCTTGAACGGAGCGCCTGTATTCCCCTGTCTGACAGATGGCTTCCAAATGCCTGCAGTGGCATAGGGACCCATGAAAGGGGCACCATGTGCACACCCCTCTCAGCACCCTCATCTTCACAATGAGCATTGTGAAGTCCTTGCTGGGCACTGTACGGGACCCTTAGCCCTATGCATGATTTCTCTCCTCTCATCCCCCTAGTAACCCACTGAGGCTGCAAATGTTCTTATCTCCCTTCTACAGATGAAAGAAAAAAAAACACTAGAGCAAGGAGGATAACTTTTCCAAGTCTTCCAGCTAATAAGTGGTAATACCCGGATTTCAACCCAGGCCTTCCGACTGAGATTTTAATCACCTTGCTATTTCGCATGAGCAATACCAAATTACTTGCAATTCCCCCAATGTGCAATTTCCTCATGCCTTTGGGCAGGAATGGATGTGATTTTTGTAAGGCTGAAAGCTTATATCGTTTCAGAGACCTTCTTTTAAAAAAGAGAGAGACTGAGAAGACAAGAACAAAGTACTAATGACAATGTAAATATTAATGTGGATGCTCATTTCAAATAATAAAAAGATGGCCTAGTATAAACTTGAATAAAACTGAAAAATCCCAAAGCCCAGAAAAGAGCCATATTTCCCTAGTTTTTAATCTAATGGTGGGTAGGATTTCTACATTGATTGTGATGGTACTTATCCATTTTTTCTTCATATGCCAAGAATTTTGAGACGTCATTTTTTGAGAGGACAGAAGGATGATTGACCCTTTCCACCTGGGCAAGAAGTCAGTTGTTGCAATCTGAGGCTGGCTGCTGCTCTATAAATGCGACTTTATTGGATTGCAGCAGTGTTTGTTGACCTAAGGTCTACACTGCTTGCTTCGTAAAGCAAGACAGAGATGAATACGTGAACGGCAGTGTGTGTGACCACCAAGTCTGGAAGATTTGCTATCTGGGCCTTTTACATAAAGAATTGTCCTCTCTGCTGTGGGGTGAAGGTATCCAGAGGACAGCAGTTTAAGATGCTCTGAAACTGGGCTTCATTCATTTTCCACTATGTGCTTTTCTATCTCTGGACCAGAAATGTCCATCTACTCTGGATTCCTCTTAAGATTCAACACAGGCATGTCCTTCCCCAGACAGCACCCCTGTCTCCTCCCAGCCTGCCCACACCTAGGGACCCTCCTCCACACCACCACCTCACTCCTAGAGGAAGCCCCCTTCACTTAGTAAAGGGAAAAATAGTTTCTTAAAGTTTTCCTCCAACAGGGCCACCTTGGTATTATACTCTTCTTTGAAGAAGAAACTGATGCTGTGAGCATGGTGGTGGGGTTCGACCAGGGTTGAGTACCCCAAATCTCGAAGAGCACCCATTGATTTAGAAAGACTGACAGACACTGCTAACTGCTTGCCTCATGTCTGTTCTCTCTTTCTGACTTAGCAGCTGTGATTCATTCAGAGCCTCACTGAGTCAAATTCAAAGACGACGTTTTCCAGCCTCATTTACAATTCTCGTCAATGAGACCTAAGCAGAAGTATATGTAGGAGTTTTTGAAACAAGTTTACTACTAAAGACTGTCTCACGTTGGAGATAACTCCCAATCTCCCCTATTCTGTTTGTTATCATGTAGATGCAATGGCTGGAAAACCAGCAGCCACCTTGCACTGTGAGCAGAATTTGTATATGGAAATCAGTATTAGGATTAGCAAAATAACAACTGAAAAGGCATCCTGGGTCCAAGCTGACCTTGTGAAACTGTAGAAGCCCTGAACTGTGTGTCTTCAGATTACTCGAGATCATGAAGAAGCTCTGGGTGTCCAAGCTGCTGGTGCTGAATCTCTATTCCCAGTAGCCAAGTGCACCTCGTGAGTGCTACAGAAAGCACAGTTCTTGGCTTATTTAATCAGATAGGATGAGAGAATTGAAAGTACATTGAGACTACGAAGCACAATGAACATCACACTTTTCTCGTCTGATTTTGCAAGTTAATAACGGACATTGTAATCGGCATTAAATAGATGATGCTACAAGAGGTTAGCTTAGGCTTTCTTTGTCTTCAAGACTGTGTCGATTGGTACCATCTGAAAAATCTAACATTTATGTATTTAAGTAAAGTAAAAAATGGGAATTCATTCCTTCCTATAACTAGGGAGAATGGATTCAAGGAATTAGAGAGTGTCCATACTTTTTATTTATTTATTTATCTATCTACCTATTTATTTATTGGCTTCGTTTCTCACACCCTCTGCCAAAGCCTTCCTCCATGTGACTGGGAAGCAGGAGGCCTAGCTAAAAGCAGCCAAGGTCTGCAATATTCTCATTTATAGCCCAAGGAATGATATTATTTTTCTCTCCCAGTATCTCACGGAAAAGCCTCATGATTTTTTTAAAAAATCATGAATGAATGAGCAGCTATAATCATGCCTATCCCTTGTACCCACTGGTGCTGTCAGGCAGGGCTCAGAGGCTGGCTAGCCTGGTCAATGCCAGCCCACATGGACAGGGGGCAGAAGAGACATTTGACAGCCCCTCCAGGACCACGTTGAATACCAAGTTAAATGGATAATGAGGGATAAAGTATACCTCAAAAGGATATGTGCCCCAAAGATCTGGGCTTACAGAAAAACCACAACACTCACTGCTTAGACTGTGAGGCCTCTGAACACAGGAGCCAGTCCGGTTCTTGACTCTGGCATATGGAAGACGCTCTCTATGTAATGCTGTATGAATGCCTATTTAAGTCTTCAGTGATGGAAATTTAGTTTTGGTGTTTTAGAATAACAGAATCAATAGCCATTTGCAGACAGCCTCAAGTGCCAGGAATTTTTCTCATCAAATCTTTAAAATAATTCTGCTTGCTGAGGCATCAAATGAGGCACAGGGTTTCCCAGTGACTGGCCTATGCCCACCCCAAAAGAAAGGAACAAGGTTCAAACTCCATTCTTACCTGATCCAAAACCCATGTTTTCCAAAGGAATACGCCACCTCTAAAAGTAATAAAGGTAGTCACCTTACTAAAGATCCATGTTCCCCCCGCTCCAATGCATGCTGAAGATCATTTCTACCAGGGAATTTCAAACCTGGTTGCTCATAAGAACTGCCTTATCCTGGGCCTTCTTCCTCTTGATTTTTCTTAATAAGTGTTGAGCAGATCTTGAAATATGCATTCAGGTACTATTGTAAAATATCACAAGCAAGAAGAATGCACAGAAATCAATCATAACTGTACCACCCAGCAGAGAAGCAAAGCCAGTCAGGTGTGAGATTCCCCACGTACCTCTCTTGGAAAATATTACATGTTCTCTTCCCAGAGGCAATAGCCTTTGTCCTGAATTTCAGGTATTCCGTTTCCATCTCTAGATGCTTCTGGAAATACGTATGTCCCTGTATAATACATACCACTGGTTTCCACATTGTGAAGTTGCATACGCTAAATCTGCACAGTTCTTCACAGTTTCTTCGTCTCTCAATTGTATATTTCAGTATATAATCATATTGATGAAAGTGATACAGCCCTTTTTTGTTATTATGTAATATTCTCTTGTTCACATTTATTGCAATTTTATTTGTCCAATTTTTCTGAATGAACAAATAAAATACTGCCAAATTTCACTTTTACAAGGTAGTGGACATGCTCCAACATATCCCCGGTCCACATGCATGGTGCTTCCTCCAGATTGTATTCCAGGGACTAGAATTTTAGAGTCATAGGGAGTGGAGAATTTGATTCATTAAACCTGCTCAGGTGACTCGAATAGGCATCTGCATTAAAGAGTCACGGAGCCTGGGCCCACTACACTGGGTTCTATTTCATTGCTTCTCGAACGTCAGAGTACAAATAATTTCATGGACTTCTTGCTAAAGGGCAGATTCTGATTCCCTGAATGTAGAGGGGGGGCGTGAGAGTCTCAGTGCTTAACAAACTCCCAAGTAATGTCAATGCTGATGCTCCGTGGAACACGATTCCACTGTGGGGTTCCAGCTGAATAAAAACAAAAGCCCCTTCTTCCAACCCAGCATACCAGGCACTTTCTGTGGTTAAGGGCAGAAGGTACTGAGAAGAATTAGAAGGGTGAACATACTTCTCCTTTCTGCCTGGCACAGGCCCCATCTACCCTGGCATCTCTATGACCTACCTGGGGAACAGATGTCATGGTCACCCTACATGAGGCACAATATTTGTATCTTGGGCTGTACACAGGAAAGCTTCAGAAATCATCAACTTTCTCAAAGGAAGATTCGACCCCATGAAAGAAATTCTGACATCATAACTGGATTCCCCTTCTTTGAGAGGTAGAACTGGAAGTCTTGGGAATTATTCCAACCAAGAGACTCCTATCATCTCCAAATCGTGATGGAGCAAAAAGAAAATCTGAAATGTTTTTCTCTTTCACAAATTTTTCTTCAGAGGGTATCGAATTACTAGACTTTGTGCCAAATGATACCACCTCATGGGAATACAAATGCTAAATCAAACAGGTACAATGTACGGAGCTGTGAAACGTCGCTGAAGACATCCTCATTTAGATTTGGGTTATATCGGTTAGGATTAGATCAAACAGTTTGGAAAAGACTACAGACACATCTGTAAGGCACTCAGTCCTGATACGTGTGCTTCCTGTGCATACTTCATTTCTAACCTCCAGAGATGTTCCTCTAAGCCAACCTAGAAAGTAATTAGAGAAGAAAATGAGTGGGGGCCGCAGGGCTCTCAGAGCCTTTACTTCAGGTCTTCATCTGCAGGAAATGGGAATATCTATTCTTGTTGTGGCAAGATGTCACTCCTTGCCTTTCAATGGAGGAGATTCAAGCCCTGGACTAGGAGTCCAGCAACTGAGCTCAGCCTCAGGCTGCCATGCATGAGCCCTGTGGCCTTGAGAAAACCATTTGCTTTATTGAGTCCCTAATGCAGTGGTCCCTGGATCAGAAAAACATCTCTTGTGATAAACCATAGACTTGTACTGCTAGAAAAACTTGCCATGTGTTTATAGGGCTTTGTCTGCCACCCCCAAAGTGTATGCCAAGTATGTCTCATTATAAAAATCAAACTTATCATAAATGCACCATAGCTTTTGCATTTCCAGTCGACCCTGGTTAACTTAGAAAGCTATAGAAAGTTGCAAGAAGATAATACAGGTTTATCCATATGCACTCCATATTTGATAAGAATTAATTATTTTAGGTTTTCAAGTGGGTTAGAAGTAACTGCAAAATTTCTGTAAGTGCAGTGGGTCCCCAGTCTCTTTATGTAATAATTATTGACTTCTCGTTTATAAGCAGGCCTAGAAGTAATGTCTCTTTTTAATTAGTTTCCCAATGACTTTCTCTTTCTTTTTTAATTAAACAATGCCACAGACAAACTTTTGAAGCTAAAGACACTTTAATGGATATGATCTGTCTGGCTTTCTTTCCCTGACTGTATTCATTATAGGCAAATCAATGAAAATTGATAACCTCGTGATGGAAAAAAAAGGAATGTATTTGTATTCATTACAGAGGATTGGAGATAATAATAAAATGAAATGTTGTTATAGTGAGATATAAACCCAACCTACGGAATTGTTCAATATGAGAATAGCTAGATACATTTCATTACCATGATAGGGGCAGCTCAGAAGCGGAAGCCAATAATTTTAAAAGTCTTGAGCACAGGGTTATGCTGACTATACAGTTCAATACGTTAATTGACAATAAATCCTGCTTTCCTCTAAAAGGCACTTGACTAGTCATTTTCAAGATGGTCGTGGTTTTTTATGATGCGGAACTTTTAATTTACAGGGATGATAAAAATAGATTTACTTTCAGCCACTTGTATTTGATTTAATTACCTAATCAACTATAAATCATCTACTATTGAAAAAGTCATTTAACATAGATGATATTCAGCTGTCATATTTTTGGTCACCACTAGGGAGACTTTGGTGAGAGGGAAGAATCTATGGTGACTCTGCACTTTTCTTCAAGGTCTGAAAGGAGCAAGCAGAATTGAACTTGGATGGTCTGGTTCCACCTTCAAAAGCACTCGATTCTTTAGCAGATGAACCTTGGAAAAGGCGGTAGTGTCATCATAGCAGATGGTATTGGGACTTGGTTATGGTTTAACACTTTTCTAGCTCTTCTAGGCGGTCATATTGTTCCAGTGACAAGTTTGATGTGAATCTAAAGTGGTAGCTGAGATTGACTATGGAAAACAGAGTCTCAGCTCAGCAGAACCTGCTAGATTAAATGTCTGATTGATAGACGGCGGTTACTTCTGATTAAAGAAGAAAGGCGTGGTTTCCTGGAATAATTGGAGACTCTGAAGCCCCAGTGTCAGAAAACCTGCTAGGATATCTCTTTCCAGGCTCGGTCAGACAACAGAGACACACCCCTTTCTATTTGCCTCTCTGGGAAATTTAAGTCTACTGACCTTTGGTGACCATATGCTAATTACTAACCATTTACTTCTAAAAGTCAAATCTTTTGTTACTTGCTGCTCAGAACTTTGCTATGGTTTCCCATCATGCTCAGGATAAAGCCTAATGTTTTAGGCACAACCTTGTCTTAACACTTCCTCTCCTGGGTAGTTTGTCAATACTAACACCATGCTGTGTGCTTGTTTCAAACGTCCGAAGGTCTTTCAAGTCTTGCAAAATTATGATTTATTGGCTGTGTGTCTGGCTGGCCAAATGGATAGATGGATAGATGGATGGATGCATAAATGAACGGATGGATGGATAGAAGGATGGCTGGCTGAGTGGCTGGCTGGCTTGCTGGAAGGATGCATGGTTGAATGGCTGGCTGGTTGGATGGGTGTATGGATGGATGGATGATGAAAGGATAGATGGCTAGATGAAATCAAGAATGGGGATGTGGGAAGATAGCCAGAATGATAGAGCAATCAATGAATGAACTCCTCTCACTTTTTCTAGAGGTATTTAGCTGTTGCCCTCAAATGTCTTTCCTTGGTTTAAATCATCATCCATCTGTTTCTACAACCAGCCAGTGAGTCTGAATCACAGTTATTCACTGGTACAGAGGTGGTCATGCCCTTTGGGGAAATTCAGCCTTACTCATAGTCTCAGCCTGCCATCTTGGTTGAACTCCCAGAGGTCCCTGAGAGCTGTTGGTGGAGGCCATTTTTCCTGATTCATTTTAAATGTGATCATCTCCCTCTGAATTTCTAGCTTTTAAAATTGTTTCTGTCCTTATTCTTCTGTTTTCTTTGGAGTTGACCCTTAATCCCTGTCTCTTAACCACAGATGGCTGGAGATCTTTCCCCCAGGTAGGGCACAGGGAGGTGAAGTGTTCTAGGCTGAGTCAGGCAACAGATCTTCAACATCTAACACACAACTTTTCCCCAGGCTTGGTGATGAACTCTGGGATTAATTTTCCCAAACTTCACATTAGTTTTGTAATAATAAAAATGCATTATGCAAAAAAAGTTAATTTTTGAAGCTTGTAATAGATGCAATAAGCTCCTTGTTCTATTCCATGATACCTAAAATATATGTGTGTGTTGGTGTCTACTATTGAAAGAGATATAATCGCCAATGATTTCAAACAGAAATATTATCCAAAACCCAATTATTTTCATTTCTATATGAAAATAATACATCAGTCTCTGAGTATAGACTCATAGTTTCATAAATGGCATTAATATGGCCCAGGTCATTATGGGTTCTATTTTATTCATTTTATAATTGATCAGAAACATGTGCAGATTTCCACACAGTTTTCCTAATGATAAGTTTTAATATCTGCATAATATCATTTAGCTCCTGGTTTCCTATGGATGGACGTTTTTATTATTTCTGTTTTTGTTGCCGTTGTCGTCATTGGAGATAATACTGACAAGACTAATAAAAGATGTTGAATGTAGACAGTCTGATTAAAATTTTTCATCCAATTTTTTTCTTCTCCAAAGAGTATTTGATCCTCTCAGAACCCTTTACGTCCTGGATTTCTGTTTTCTTTTTTTTTTTTCATGGTTTTCGTCCTTATCAGTTGCCTTTCTTCCTCCACTACCATCTCTCCTTCTCTACCTTTAACCTTAAGGAACATGTTATGTGCTATGTACACAGTGGTACAGGTTGGATGCAGACCTAGCTGAAGTCACAGGTTCTATCCAACAGCTTGATGGCCACAAGAACAAAGGGAGGTGATGGATATTTCATCAGCTTCAGGATTCTCATCTGCAAGAAGACAGCCATGCCAATGTCATAGATTTATCATAGAGAAAAATATAAGGGATCTGTTGTTACTCTTAAAATTTTTATCATTATTTTGTTTGAACAGCTTTAAAATATTGAACTCAAAGAGAATAGGATGAGGTCTAAAGTCTGCAACTGTAATGAAGAATTATTTGGGGTTTGGTTTATTGGCAGCTTGCTTTCTTCCCCTTTTTTTTCCATTTAAATAACCAGAGAGCACTGGGCTGACAACAGATAGATCTGAGTGCATCCCTGCCTAACTAGCCACGATATCCTTTCCCTGAGATGTCTTTCCACATTACTATATGAAATTCATAAAAGTAAATTTTAAAATAAGTGGCAACAGTTTGGCCAGCGAATGAGTATGCCACCCTCTTCATCACCATGGCGATTCACTGAGATGGTTTTGAAGTTGTTGCTATTGTCAATGATGCTGTGGTCAGCAACTTCTCGTGGAAAAACGTTTTCTTCAAATGATCACACCTGCATTGGGTGTGGCTGACACATTTAACATTTTTAACTTGACTTGTTTTGAAATTAAGTTTTTCTAAAGTGTTGTGCTAGTTTTCATATAGCCACTGAGCCTTCTTTGGGCTGGTAATATGACATCACAGGGAAGAGAACAGAGAATTCCAAAGAAAGGAGCTCACCTGGTTCCATGAGACAAGATTCATGTGCTGGGAAATGTCCTACGTCTGTGTTTCCTTTTGCATTTTGTCATTTCAGACTAGGCTTACTTGTCAAATAAGCAAAATGCATGGTGTGTGCATAGTAACAATACTGAAGCTTCTATTTAGCAACATATGAGCAAAGACTTAGAAATTAACTTGGTAAGAGAGGTTATGACAGGCAGGAAAAGAAAAGACAATTACTTTACTAAAACTCTGTAGACTTGGGCTAAAATATGCTGTAAGTCTTGCTCAGGGTCAGTATAATTTTGTCTTCTTTTATGTGTGTCATAAATATCAACCAAATAATTGATTGCTTAAAACAAGGCTCTGTGTTCGAGTTTTCTGGCTCATGGAAGTATTCGTCCTTGTTATGAAGAACGAAATCATTTTTAGGCTAAAGATGTAGCTCAGTAGCAGAGCACTTGCCTTGCGTGGGCAAGACTCTGGGTCTGATCCTCAGCAGCACAGCAGGAAAAATAAAGCAAATTTCCTTTACTCTGTGAAGTTATCCCAAATTTAATGTCCAACTATGGGATTGCCCAAGCTTCGAACTCACCCGACATCCCCTCCTCCTCCCCTCCCCCCACCCCGTCTCCCCACCCAGGCAGATCTCCCCAGTTCTGTCAAATGTTCACCCACCTTTGCTAATGAGCAGTAAATGGGTTCTGGCATCAGCAGAGGCACAGCCCACAGAGGGCTGTTGGATCAGGGAACGGCCTGGCACGCTGCGATTGTGCATATGGGATCCTCAAATCCAGCCCCAGAGCCATTTCCTCGTTCCTCCAATAGCTTCCTGGAGCATACAGTGTTTAGAAATGCGTCTCTGTCTTCAAACCCCCGACTGCATGCTGTATCTGGCTGCCTCCTCCCCTCTTGGAATTGCTAACATGTTGAGTCTGAGTCATAATGGTGGCTTCCTTGTGAACATCTGAGGTTGTGAAATTAACAAAGATGAGAACTCCCCAACAGTCAAAGCCAAGAAATGAATTATAAAAATGTACTTCAGTCACAATACCAGAGAGAATCCGGTTATGAATTAGTAACAGATGGGAAAATACTATTCACTTCCAGTTTTACATAAATGTCTCTAATGCTTGTTCTGATCATAAGTTTTTATTTCTTCCAGAACTTCATTATGATTCTAGCAAGATTCACCATTAAAAAAATAATAAAAAATGCTTGGGTTGGGTAGAGGCAATTTCTGTCTCTTCCCTCTCTGCTTGTTAAGTGAAAAAAAGTAAATAATTCAGGTGAAAGACACACATACCATTTCATTGCTTCCTTCTAATCTTATAAGATAAATTATTAGAAATTGCCTTAAACCACACAGTCAAGGGTATTTATTTATTTATTATAGATTAGCATCGATGCAAGAGAAGTATTAATTGAGTCCCTAGCCTTCTTTCTTCTCACACCCTTAGAAAGTAAAAATCCTGATGTAACAATGACTTCTACCTTTTGCCTGCTCCCGTCTGATGGGTGGCTAAAAGCAGGTTGTACAGGCTCAGACTCTCGGCCTCCATTTCGCATCTGCCTCCTTTGCTTGGAGTCACTTTGGAAGAGTCTGAATATCTTGTGATAAGCTACCCACCAGGCAGCAGTGACTTTTTTTCTTTTTTTTTTTTTTAGTATGTTTTTAGTTGTCAATGGACTTTATTTGTTTGTATGCAGTGCTGAGACTTGAACCCAGTGCCTCACACATGCTAGGCAAGCACTCTGCCACTAAGCCACAACCCCAGCCCAGCAACTTTCTTATCTGGGACCCCCGGCCCAGGCCCGGCCTGTGATAATGATGGACAGATCACACCCAGTCAGGATCACCTGCTTCAGCAGCTGTGAAATACTCCAGCTGTGCACACCACCAACTCTTTCCCTCATTCTCCTTTCTAAAAACCCTCCAAGTCACAGTGAGCCCCTTGAAGACAGGGCTCAGAACGTGGGTCCCGTGTCTTCCTCATGTGGCTACACTCATGAAAGCTTCTCCCTTGCTCCTCACCATTGCTCTTTGTGTTTGGTTTCTAGGGGAGAGTAGCTGGACCTGATTGGCAGGATCCCCAGAGTCAGGCCTGGGCCTAGGGCTTGGGTGGCACTTAATATCTGCATCAAGCTCTAGACGTAGAACCTGTCCATACAAAACCTGCACCTCCTCCAATTTCCTTCTGCATCCTCAGTCTTGGAAAAGGTGCCACTGGCCTTTTGCATGCTTGCCTGTCATCTTTCTTGGTGTCCCTGCCAAACTCCAAAGTGGCCTGGGGTCAAAGTTGAAGCCCAGAGTCTGCATGACCCTCATTCCCAGTGTGCTGAGTTTTATGCTCTTCTGGTCTTGGGCAGAATGTCCCAGCATGGCGTTTGGGATCTAGCTTCCCAAGGGGTGTTCAAAGGCAGATGGTGTAACCTTGAGTTTTGGAGAATCAATCCCCCATGGAATGAAATGTGACCAAAAGTAAAGTAATTGTCCTTTCTTTTCCTGTCCAATGGTGAGTGCCCCGATAAGAAGCTGAAAGGAGAAGACACAGAGGCCCACGAGCCAAGGGGCTTATGCAGGCTGGCGGGGACTGAGTCACACAGCTGCACACTAAGGACCAGGGCAGCCAACAGATGCTCAGAGAGGCCTCGACCTCAAGATACCAGTCCTATTCACACCTGGGTTGCAGAATTCTGGCCTGTAGAACTGTGAGAGGGTGAATTTCTGTGGATCACTTGTTAGAGCAGTCCTGGGAGATTCCAGTGGGGAGGAACAACATCTTTAGTTTGCATTTTCTGGTTTTTTTTTTTTTTTTTCTTTCTTCTAAGAGAAGAGGAACTGGACTTGAGCTGACTCATGCTGGTTCATAAGATTAGGAGGGAAAACACCCCCACACGGTCCCTGCAGACCCTTCCAGATACACACCCTGGGTTCCCCTTATTTGTGGGGGTAAATTCCAAAATCCCCAGTGGGCACCTGAAGCTGCGGGTAGTACTGAACCTGAGGTGGTCTATATTCTGTCCTTTCTGTATACACCCATGATCAGGCTTAGTTGGTAAATTTGGCGCAGAATTAAATTGATATCATAACTAGTAATCAGAGAGAACTGTTATTAACAATGCACTGTGATGAAAGTCACACGACCTTGGGCTGCTCTCTCCGCACAGCGCTACGCTGTTCTTGGCTAGCTTGTTGTGACAGTTGAGGTGCCACCATGCCAAGGCGATGGGGTGAAGGCTGAGGAATGACGTGGGCCTGGGCCCCCACAGACCTTCCCATCATGGGTCAGCAGGGCCTTCCACTTCCTCTTGGAGAGGGACAGTGAGATGTCATCCCTCTACGCAGAACAACAGGCAATCAAAACCCATGAATTGTTCTTTTCTGGAAACTTCCATTCACTATTTTGTGACTGCAGTTGACCGTGGGTGGCTGGAACTGTGGGAAGCAAAGCCCTTGGTAAGGGGGAGACTGTTGCATTTCTCATCAGCCGCACTGGTTCACCACAAAGAAAGAAGGGGAAGGCTCTTTGGTCTCCTGCTGGGTCCTGGTGCACGCCTGCCTTGCAAACTCCCTGTTGCCCGAAGACCCACCTCGCACACAGTTCCTAGCCACTCTCTGCAGTGGGCCAGGGCAGACTTTCCAAGTAGAAGTCACATGAGCCCCTATTTATCTCTCGATAATTAACTCCATGGCCATCTCTTTCAAGATGTCTTCCTGATTTCCCCATCATTTCACCCTGTCCCCTATGCTCCTTGAATACTTCAGAAGTCCTTTTTTAGAGCAACTGCTCACCCTCTGCTGCAATTATCCACTTGGTTTTCCATCTCTTCCCCAAAATCCACATGCATTTTCGTGCTCAAGATGGCCCGTCCGTAAAATCACTGCTGGATCTCTTGGCAAGACGGAATCCTTGATGCAGTGGCTGAGAAGAATTCCAGGTTCAGAAATTATTCTTCTCGTATCTTTTTCCTTCTAACTAAGCTGCTTACTCCCAATAGCCGATCTTCCTTCCTAAAGGCAACACTTTATTTTTTTTTTTAAAAAGGAGGATATGGACATTATTTTAGGGAGACTTTCTAAAGAGCCATAACAAGTCTATTTGAATCTTTTATTTGCTATTAACTAGATATTTTATCATAAGTGAGCAGCGAGTTTCTGGTCCACTAGTCTTTATTGCTTTCCTGAATGTATTTCAACCTCTTCCATAGTTCAAGCCCATATAATCCCCAATCCTTTTTTCCTTCCAATTTTAACTCCTTCACTATGTCCCTCGTAACTCCTCCCGTCAATGTCTTTCAGAATTCACTGTCAAGTTGTCACCTTGAATGAGGATACGCTTTGAACTCGGGGCGGATTCTGCCTTTGAAATAGGAATGTAACAATTGGAGGACTTCATCTTTTTTCACCCTTAGCCAAAAATACTCGTTCTGAACATCTTTCCCCTTGATTCCGAGCGACCCGAGGGAGCCCGGGCTGCAGAATGAGATTGGAAGTCGGTTTGTGTTTGCGGGAGCTCTCATCTCCCATCCTGACAGTACTAAGTGCGTGTTCTTGACGTCTCTCCTGAGTTGCCACAGGACACAGTGAATATTCCTGGCAACTTCCAGACTGGGCCTCCCACCTCTTCCCTTGGTCTCCTTTCTGCCAGCTGTTCACAGAGGTGCTGCGTTTCTTCCCTGGCCTCCACTCCTGTTAAGCATTCTTTGCCTTCACCACGGAGGACTGTGCCGAGCCTGTCTCTGCGTTGGATATCCCATTCTTTCTGACTGGGATGACCTTCCTCTCCCCTGCCCTAGACCGGCTCATTTTTCAGCATGCAGAAGGCAATCTCCCTTGGCCATGAAGCCTGACTACTCAGGCACATTTTTCCAGGCCTGAGATAAAGTATTGAGATGTGAGTCATCTCTTTGTTTCCTCTGCTCTGGAAATCTCCACGAACACTTTTTTCTCCTCCATCATGAGAGCAAGCAAGACCTTCCACTCAGCATTTCGTTTACTTGGCTGATGAAGAGAGGATCACAAGAGGACAACAATCCTCTACATCCCAACAAACACACTGCCCTAAGTCAGTTTGAGGAGAGGAACCACTTGTTATTCAAAGAGATGCATGCTAAGGCGCAGAAGTGGGTAGGGCTAGCTCCTACTCGCAGGGGTACCTGGAAGTAGGGCCCAGCTTGAGGATTTCAGAATGTAGAGAGAACAGTATCAGAAGATGGACAGACTTGATTGTGGTTGGACCAGAACAGGCAGGATGGCAGGAGGGAGGAAAGGCCACCAAACTGAAAATGAAGTAGGTGGGTGGTCACGTCCACCTGTGGAGACAGCCAGGTCTCAGTCCAAACTCAAATCTGTTCAGTGGTATTGTTCCTCAAGAGCTAGGAAGTAGTGGGTTGGAAAACTACCCTCCTCTGAGTGATTTTGTCAAGGATGTATTACTATCCACATTTATCAAAAAAAATAAAACTAAAAAAGACACCAAAGACAGCAGCAGAAATCAAAACTTGAATTCCTCATCGGCGTGTCTGACTAAAAAGACATTGCTCCCCGAATTCTAGGTCATCATCCCTTGTGAAGCCAGGGCTCTGTGCCACTTCCGCAGCTATCCCTGGTCTCAGGGACCCAGGATGTGTGTGCCCATCTCACTCTCTCGAGGCACTGCATGGGTTCCGCAATGCACAGTCTAGGCTCAAGCTAGACTGAGATTCCTCATTGGCAAGGGCAGCGGAGTAGAGGCTAGAACCTAACTGTACCCGGAGCTTTCTAAGTGCTCTCCCTTTTGTTACCACTTCTCTTTGCGGAAGCCAGAAGAGTCCCCTTGGCACCTGGAAGCAGAGGACGTTCCCCTCCGTGGGGCTCAACCTTTGGCTAAGCTTGTTGGGCCTCTTCCATTATCTCCATTGGCATTGCTCACAGTCCCCACCAGAGCCAATAACGTATTGTAAGAATTAGCCTGGTCGAAGGGTTCCAGAGGGGACCAGAGGGGACCACAGGAGTTTCACGGAACTTTTTCAGCTGCTAAATAACCTTGAGAAAAGTGTTTAGTCACTGAGTCCAGGCTCATGGCTCCACCTTCCCAGAAAATCTCTGGGGTGGGAGTGTCTTTTCTCTGCCATTCACTATATCCTGAGGAGCTAATGCCATTGTTGACATAAAGCATCCATCTAATGTCAGAATGAATGGACTTGGATTTTCTGATAAAATGTGTTATCTCATCATCATTTAAGGATAACTAGGTCCAAAGCGGACCCCCCAACTCTACCAATTCCATGTCAGCCCCTCTCCACTCTTAAAAGCACGCACATAGACTGCACCCACATCCAGCCTCCTTCAGAGTTTGAGAAATACAAGCGAGCTGGTAAGCACCAGCTCTGAAATCCCCCATCATCCATTAAGCTCCTCCTGATTGCTCTGGGAATCTCTACGGTTTAAGGACATCAGGCCTCAAAAAAATAGATTGATAAAAGTGCAGATTTAAGGACTTTCTCAGGCTTTGTGTTATTCCACAGGTGACACCGGAGGAAAAATTAATCAGAAGTCTTTATCCACCGAGAGTCACTGTGGAACCTGTGCATGAAAGGACACTTGACCACAAACCCAACGCTTCCAAGCAGATGTGTCAGGAAGGAGCTGGGTTTATGAGGAATCTTTACAAGTGACAAAAAGAATGATTGAAGCCGGAGAGGGAGCGAGGCTGAGCAATGTGACCCGACGCAAGCGGCCAGTCTACGGTCACGGGGACCACTGTTGTAGACACCAAGCTCCATCTCTGCAGAGATTGCACGGTCTATTGCTCGCAGGGTCTCCATGAGAGCTTACACCCATTCTACAGATCCTGAGTCTCCAATGGCTTTACATGGCTTTGATATTTTTGATCTTGAGTGGATAGCTTGACTTTTTGCTTTCTAGAAGCTGGAGCATTCAGTTTCTGGAGATTGAAGCGAACCACTTTTACGAGACAGATATCAATGAAGTTGGTCTTTGCTTCTCACATCTTCGAGGCGTCCGTTGCCTTTCTCAGCACACTCTCCCTTCTGGCACCCTCTCCACCTCCACAGATGTTTTTCCATCCCTGTCCTGGGGAACCTAGCAACCATGCCTGCATTATGCACTGAAAGAAGCCTAGAGCCACACAGTCAACACTGAATGCCTCAGTCAGGATTCTCCTGAGCCCATAGGAGTACGTATAGATGACAGATAGATAGAAATTTAGCATAAGGCATTGGCACATGCAGTTATAGAGGCTGATGAGTCCCAAGGTCTGAAGAATGAGTCATCAAGCTAGAGAACAAGGGGACCCAATGGGCAGCTCTAGTCCAATAGCAGCGGCTGGAGCGCCAAGAAGAGCCACTGCTTCCATTCCAGTCTGAAGGCAGGAAAAAAGCAAACATCTCACTTTAAAGATAGTCAAGTATAGGAAAAATGTGAGGGACAATCAGCCTTTTTGTTCTATTCAGGCCTTCAACTAATTAGATGAGCCCACACACACAATTATGGAAGGTGACCTGCTTTACTCAGTGGACTGACTTAAATGTTAATCTCATCAGAGAAACACTATCATGGGAACACACAGAATGTCTTACCAAATAACTGGGCACCTCATGGCCCAATCAAGTTGACCCATTAAATTTAACCACTGAATAAGTAAACTTCTGCAAAGTGTGTCCCATCAACATTTTCTCTATAAATAGGCACAGCTTTCTCCCACCTATGTTTTTCTAGGAACCTTCTCTCCATTGCTAGCTGCCTCCAGCAGTTTCCTCAGTTGGTACTTCGAGTGCAGGTCTTAAGGACTGTAGGGCATTTTCTAGTTACTCAGAGTGTAGGACCCTACCCCCACCCCCACATGCTCTTGAGTTTCTCCCTCCAATGTCCCTGCACCTGCTGCAGACTCTTCCTGTCAGCTTGACATCCCCTTTTCTAGGGAACTTCCAAATCACACAGTGATGCTTAATGTTTTCCTCAAAGCTAACCAAGGTGGTAAGGATGTCGCTCAGTGCCCATGAGGAAGGAAGCAGACTGAGGTTCGGGCACAGCCAGCGGCATCCCCCAGGCTATGCAGCTAAGAGGCAGTGCTGCTAGAATATAGAGAGCCTGCATGTCTCTTCCCTGTGCTGGGACTTCTCTCTGGGTCACTGGAGAAGCCAATATCAGAAGGCAAAGAGATAATTCCCTGGAGTGGGGATTGGGATGAAATACAGGGCTTCCTTCTCCAAGAGTTTGGTTACGATAGCAAAGAGAAGTGGTATTGCATTTTTTGTGTGTTTTTGTTGTAATCTCTTTTTTAAGCAGTCTTTGGGTGCGGTTGCTAAATCAAGACCATTCCCTGTGAATTTTGAGCCTCTGAGATTCTCGGTCACAGCACTCATTAAGCAGGTGTGTGCTGGGCTCTCCCAGTATTGCCAAGCTACAGAGAGCAGAGGCCACATCCCCCAGTCTGACTCTCATGGCTGATTTTATGGAATCAACCACAGTGACGAATGGCCCTGCATTTGGATGGCTGTCCCAGCTCTGGTCACAGCTGAAACTCTCTGTCACTGTTGACGAATGTGCAATCAGAGAGTTGGAGCACAATTGGCCATCTGTCCAGGAGGCTGGGGCCATCCTCAGCATTAAAATAAAAATCAGAAAAGCCAGCTCTTTTCCAACAGGCACCTGGACCCACAGGCTCACAAACGCCACCTCACCAGCATAAAGCAGGGCTGGGAAGGACCCCAGGGCTGTGGCAGGTAAAGAGAGAGGGGGGTACTGTGCAAAGCAGATGCCAGCTCACAGCTACCACCTCTGCAAAGGCCAGGATAAGGGATTGCCCTGAGTGCACCTGGGGCCAAAGCAAAGGGTACACCTTGTGGACTCAGCTAAATTTTAGTTGGAGTCTTTGCTCCTCCTACAGGATGGTGGCTAGGAAGAAGTTACTTCTCTTAGAGACTCAGGTTCTTCAACTGGAAAATAGTAATTGTGTCTCTCTTCCCTCCTTCTCAGACCATTATGGACAAACTGGCACAGAAATTGTCAATCAGGTTGATGTGCTGTGGCTAAGACCATTTCCATGGTCAGCTTCGGCACACCTGCGTAACAGGGAGTTTATTTATGGCAGAAGAGAGGGGACAACCAGATGGTGTGGCTCAAGTTCATTTTAGGAGAGAAGCAAAAGAAAGAGAAATAAAAAACACATTAATTACAAGCTTTGGGAATGTCGACGAAGGCACCCAACCAAAGAAGCCGAATGAAGATCTCAGCCTTCCGTTGAAATGGGACACATGATCAGGGAAAATTTAAACAGGACAAAGAACATAGACTAACAACTAAATCCTCCTGCTCCTCCCCTCCTGCTACTTGTCTCTCACAGGAAGCCATGGGTGCTAGGTTCCTGCACATCCTTCAAGAAAGAGTGCAGCCTGGTGTGATGGCACACACCTGTAATCCCAGAGACCTGGGAAGCTGAAGCAAGATGATTGCAAGACAAAGGCCAGCCTCAGCAACTTGGCAAGACCCTGCCTCAGAATGAAAAAAAATAAAAGGAGCTAGGGATGTAGCTCAGAGGTAAAACACACTGGGGTCGAACCCTCCTACCAAATAAATAAATAAGTCACTATACAATGCACAGACAAGAAGCGCCTTCTCCAGAAGGGCCTTTGTGCTGTTAACCTTTCAGTGTACCCTGCTCCAGGTCCTGCCACATGTCTGTCTCTGTCTCTGCCTGGGTTTGCCGTATTCCATGGTATGAATGACCCACCCTCTAATTATCAAGCTCCTTTTCCATATGTTTGGCTATTAAAAAACAATAATGCAAAACAAACACTACAAAGCCCTTCTTGGTGTGACCTGTACACAAACCACTAGGTATAAGCATGTTGAATCCTGAGGCATAAATAAACAAATATCCATTGATTCTTTATTGGCTAACCCAATCAGCCTTCCAGCAAGAGTATTTATACAAGTCCATGTTCACGGAGCAGCACCCACAGAACACACCAAGAGATTTCCCTTTGCCTTGGACAACCCTAACCCATCACTTCTCTGTAGGTTTTATTTTTTTATCTGTTTTTCTTCTTTTTTTTTTTTTTTTTTTTGGATTTTGGATTTTTAGGGGGAGGGGCTGGCATCAAAAGAAATGAACCATAAAACCCAATTTATAAAAGAGCTGCTCTGAATTGTGGCCAATGAAGGGCTTCCCTCCAGAAAACACCCCAGAATGCACCCCTGCCTCTGCCAGGATTCTGTGTGGGCAGCTGCCCCTTTCAGGAGGCCTCCTGTCTTTTTAGTTTTGCAAATAATCATCAGGGAGGAAGAGGTTCCTGGACAGAGGAGGATAAGAAGGATAAGAAGGGGACAAAAGGCAGGTGCAAGGAGAGTCCTTCAGATCACAGATGCAGAGAATCCATGCCCTGAAACTGCCACCCAAATCATACAAAAGTCTGCCACTCATGGGAGAGGCCAGGCCTTCCAGAAAGCCCAGCAGAGCCAAGAGGGGAAAGCGTTCCCGGCAGATGCTGAGATGAAAAGAGATAAATGCTGAACTCTTTGAAGGTCATTTATCCACCCCTTGCTACCTGCCTGCCTAGATCTACAGACAATCCTGTGTTTGCCACAAGCAGAGAAGAAAGGAGAGAAAGGTAGCCATCCCTCCGAGGCTGCCCCCAGGGTCAACTTTATCAAAATGATGAAATGTTTGGGGTCTGGGCAACCCCCTGGGCTGGCTGCGGGCCGGGCTTTCTCTAGTATTAAGGGGTGACGGGGTGAGTGCACGACTCTTCCTGGTGCATCCCAGTGGCATCTCTTGGATTGCCACTGATAGAAGTTTTATCAAGATAAATCTAGTATGGCTCAGGAAGGATATTAATAAATTATCTAGTAATGAAAAATGTGAGAGGAACCATACTCTTACATCAGGCCTGTGATGATTACTTTGATAGATGCACTGGCAAGATTTCCTCGACAAGGCAGAAATGAGAAACACGACACAGAAACCTTAAAGGGTGACCTCGGAGGAAAACAGACGTTGCTGAATGATACAGACGCAGAATAGGGGAGAGCAGAGCTCTCAGGCTCTGAGTGTCAACTGACAGATGGATGGGCTCCACTGATCAACCCATCATTGAGTTTGGTGTCAGATGCAGAGAGCAGGAGGAGGCAGACATGGGGGTGGAAGCAGGGAGGAGACACAAGACTTGAGGGATGGTGTGCACATGGGTCAGAATCCCAGCCCTTTCTGGAAACATCCTGAGCCTCGGTTTCCCCTCCTGTCAGTGAAGAGTAGGGGCCTAGCGCTAAAATTAAAGACATGTAGGGGGCTGCAGACAAGACCTGGAAAGCCCTTCAAAGCCAGGAGGACTCTGTAAATGGTCTGAAAGTCACCCAAAGCAGGGGCTTCTCAAAGTGATGAGGAATGTCTCGTGACCCCTATGAAGGAAGCAGGAACTGAGATGGGATTGTCAAAGGGAGGAACCCCAGGGCGATTTTCTCAACATCCCTTGACCCAAGTGCTTAGTCAGAGTTCTCTAGAGGAAAGAGACCGACAGCCAAGGTATATGCATGATTATAAAAGGGGATTTATGGGACTGGCTCCTACAATCAGAGGCTTCAGGATCTGCAATAGTGTCTGCAGGCTGGAGAGCTGGAGGAACCAGTAGCTGCTCAGTCCAGGAAGCTGGAACCTCTGAGTTCTGAACACCCTGAGTCTCAGAATAAAGATCTAGTACTCTCTGGAGAGTGCATGTTGGAAAATGAAGGCACGGCATTTGACAGCCACAGGAGACGTCGGCAGCAAAAGCTACAGCACTCAAGAAGAATCGGGCTTGCATCTGCCTGGCTTCTTCCTTCTTCTGCCTCCAGGCCTCCAGCCTTAACTGGACAGTGCTGCCCACATCCAGGGCTGGTCTCCCTTCCCCCAGTTTACTGTCCCACAAGCCAGTGGTCTCCGAAGCCACCCTTGCAGACACACCCAGAGGTCCTTCAGTCCTGGGCATCTCTCAGTCAAATCAAATTGACAACCCTTAACATCACAAGTTAACGCACAGGGGATGCTGCTGAGATGGGGCACAGCTTCACCCCATAAGGAACGCGAAGTCTAGTGTGGGAGATAAGTCAATGCACCAGTAAAGTGTAGTGTGGGCCTGGAGCAAGGGCAGCACCTGTGAATTTACAGGGTGGCCTTTAACTCGGGGAAGGCTTGCTTGGAGGGGCCAGCTGGGCACGGGATGTTGCACAGTGGGAGGGGCTGAGGAAAGGGGAATTGAAAGGTGCTTCTTATAAAGCAAGTTAAAAACAAACCTGGGAATTGCAAGTGATTTGGTGCAATTGGAGGATCAGATGGAAACCAAAGAAAGATGCTGGAGAAATTAACCCGGGCCAGGTTGACGGAAGCCACTTGGCTAACACCTGGCGCTGTGACAATGTAGTGAGGAGCCCTTGGCATTTCAGCATCCTTTTCTCCCTGTGTTTGCAGATGCTCTTTGATTCCCTTTAAAGCTTCCTTTCCAGCATCCCCATTGATTTGTGAGCTGCCAAACTGTGCAAAGTACAGTGGGCAGGATGGGGCCAGACAGTCCCCAGAGGCACCCTCCCCGGCTAATCCTTCTCACCTGTGCCTCCCATGAGTCCAGAGTGCAGCTCACTGATGGCTAGGACCATAAGGACCAAGAGACTTCTTCAAAACCTTGAAAATAAGCAGATGGGCAGAGAGCAGAGAGAGCACCCCACGGTCCACAGGACTGGAGGCTTGCTAGGAAGGCAGAGGGAGATCTAAGGAGTCTTGCTGGGACTCAGATCCCAAGCCCCGTGGAAGGGGGCATCTTGATCTCACCTTCAAACATTTAAAACCAATGGCAAACAAAAGCAAGCTGAAGCTGCCACCATACCCAAGCCCAGGAAACGTGGCAACATTAAAGAGACGGAACCCTCTCATGCCAGGGCACTGAGCAAGGAAGGAACAAATTCTTCTGTGGGCTGAATATTATTTAACTCAAGTCCTATTCTTGTTTATACACAATATCTTTTATACACATTTTTATTAGATGTTTTACAATTAGGAAAATGTGACTTCTAATTCAGAAAAATAAATAAGTACTGATCAGTTAACCCACAGATTAACTCACAGATGACCCAAGTGTTAGCATTTAGCACAAGAGCACTGTAAAAATAACTACTACTGATGCATTAAAGCGGCTACTGGAAAACATGCACAATACATGTGAGCAGAAGGGGAATTTCATCAGAGAAATACATAGCACCAAAGGAACAAATGCAAATGCTAAAACTGAACAAAATACTATCTTTAAGAATTCATCAAATGGCTTCATTGTAGGCTGAATGTAGCAGAAAATATTATAAAAATAAAAGTCAATAAAATTATCCACACTGATCTGTAGAATAAAATCAAACAGTATAATCTGCATATAATTGAAGTCCCTGTACAAAATGAGAGGAAAAATGCCATGGAGGAAATATTTGAAAGAGATAATAGATGAAGGCTAGGGTTTGTTCAGGGATAGAAGGTTGCCCAGGATGTGTGAGGATCTGGATCCCATCCCCAGCTCTGGAGAGAGAGACAGAGAGAGAGACAGAAAGAGAGAGAGCGAGATACACACAGAGACAGAGAGACAGAAGCAAAGAGGGAGGGGGGAGGGAGGGTGAAAAAGAGATGAGAATTATCCAATTTATAATAAGGTAGTGATGCACGGAATCACGAAGCCCAACAAACCTGCCAGAGAAAGGCAAGAGGACAGCAGGAAAACACCCTCGACATGATGGCATTGAATTAATCAATTAATCAGCACATCGGTGCACTTCCCAGCCTGCAAAAATGTCTCTGGAAATGTAATCAAAGGAAGAATATGTAAAACTGACCAAAGTGAAGAAATCCTGGCTACCGCAGACACACTGCAAGGAATGGTATTAACACCAGAGGAAGCCCATCTCTCCTGGTGGGAATGGAGAGTCTAAAAGATAAATGTGTAGGCAAATATAAACTATTCGCTTTTATTTGTATGTTGATTATTTTTTTTGCATTTGAATGCTCAATTTTATTTTATTTTTTTACTTTAAAGCATTTAATTGATAAACAACTGTAGATGCTTAGAGGAAGCATGTTTATAATCTTACAGTGCCGTGAACCCCATTTAGAAATAATAATATACCTGAAAAGCAGTAGCACAGAGCAAGGGTAAACAGAGCAGCGTGGCTTGTGGTGTAAAAGCATTTAAATTGATGGTGCACATGATCAACGCAATAATATCGCAGAACTAATGGAGAGATGCAGCTTATCAATAGAAAAGGCAAGTGGAATAATTCCTAACTAATGCCAAATAAAGCAGGAATGGTAACAAAAAAAGATGAGACATCACAGAAAAACAAATAGCAAGACAGTGAGCTGAAAACAATCTAGATGGCTAATCACAATAAATGCAAGAGAATTAAAATTCAAAATGGAACACAGAAACCATCATATTGGAAAGGGAAATGAGACTGGGCTATTCAGAAAATATGCACTGTGATATAGGGCATAGAAGTGTGGAAAGTAAATGAATGAGGGGAAAAGATATATTAAGGGACCACTTACCAGGAGAAAGCCAATTTGCCTATATTAATATCAGACAAAGGAGACTTTAAACAAGTGTAATCAGAAATAAACTCAGTGCATGGTGCAAAAGGGTGCCCTGAGCAAGAAAATGGACCAAGACGTAAGAGCCGAGAACAGCATACAGATCAGGGTAGAGCTCAGATGTGATGTTACACCCAATGAGAGAAACTGACACAAGCGGGTACATATGCCCCACCTTCCGTTTATTTAATGTTCTACTACAGGAAAAAAACAAGTGATTGTAATAGAATTCAAGATGGTGCTGCTTCCCGAGAACGGCCTGAAAAGGGGTGCAAGGGAGCTTTGTGGGGCGTGGAAAGGTCCTGCAGCCTGACCCCGACCACAGTTATCTGGGTGAGACATTTCGCCAAAAAACTCGCACAGCTTAAAGCTGTCTGTTGTGCAGTATGCAAATGAAACCTCAAAAATTTAAATTTTAAAAGCTGAACCTAGATAAGGGATCTGGGGGTACAGTGGTAGGATATAACCTGAGGTGACCCCGAAGGCCAGAATGGTCCAATTAAGCTGTAAGGCCCACTTTAGAGTTCTAGAATTAGCCTTCTAGGCTTCCTCTATGTCAGTACCCTGTGGAGGGCCATGAAGAAAACTGGATGGAAAGCCAGGACTCTGTCCCCTTTATCACTTTTGTTAACTGTTTCTCTCATTAATGGCATTTGGAATAGTTTTAAATTAGCTTATTCTTCTCATTTTTTAGTGGGTCTTTTCCTCTAAATCACTTCCATGTGGACAGGACAGTGTCTGTCTCTGCAGCACTGAACCTCCAGATCCTGGGGCAGGGCCTCAGTGCTGGCCCAGCTGTGGCCTGGGACAGAGTCCCCATGGTGTCCTTTGGTCCCAGGACACCTACTTAGGTTTGTCAGAAGCAAAGCTCAAGTCGACTAGCACAGCTTAAAAGCACAAAAGAGCATCATTTACAATATCCCTTCCTCCTCTCTCCTCCCTCCCCCCTGTGAGGTGGAGCTCTGACTATCTCACTATCCAGGTGACCTTGCCCAAGCCACTCAACCTGTCTAAGCCTGTTTCCTCAGCCAAGAACCTGAAATGGTGATAACTGTTCTGGAGATGTTGGAGTTGATGACCATCGGGTAAGCGGATGACGGTGGTGAGTGTCATGGCCCCCGGCTTCCCTGGTCTCCTTGTCCTACCTCCTCTCTGATGGAGTTCTCCCCTGCCTCCATCCCTTGTGCCACTCGAGGTCCCTCTCTGGCCAGCTCTATCCCATCTGTTCTTCACATCCCAACACCCAGTTCCATCCCTGGGGACAACGTGGTAAGACACAGTGAGGATTCTCACACAGATTTGGTGACAGATTATTAGAACACTCAGGCCGTTAACTCTGTGGTGGTCTTTCCCACTCCAACTCCATGTATGGGCTGTTTTCCTTAATCTTATTATTGACTACATCATGTGGAGACAGAAAATGCCAAAATCGGTATTGCTTCTCCAGAACAACAGAACCAATAGGACATATTGGAAAAGAACAATTCCGCCCTATGCACACTATTTCAGGGAATGGGGCTCCCTCAACCGTGGGGGCTGGAAAATCCAGAATCAATAAGGTGAGCTGGCAGGAGATGGAGGGCAGAGCTGAGACTGCAGCCCTGGGTCTGAAGGTTGGAGACGCAGGCAGAACGCCGTCATTTCATCTGGAGTCAGAAATGCCTCTTTGGATAATCTCAGCCTCTTCTCGAAGGACCTCGACGGATTCCACCAGGCTTACCTGCGTTGTGGGCCACCATCTATTTTACTTAAAACCAACTGACTGTAAATGGTAATCACATCTCAAAAATCCCTTTACAGAACCATCTAGGCCAGTGTTTAAACCACTGATCAAAACAGTGCAGCAAAAAATTGACACAAAATTAGCCATTGCAGTCCAGCCCTTGTCAGTGTGGAACTCATGTACATCCCTTTAATCCATAATTAACCCCTAAATAAAGAAAATAAAGTAATATGTCCCCCTCACATGGTACAACTACCCTATATACAACTGGAGACACACTGACTCTTTATCCAGAAGAGGAGGCAGAGTCCTTGGGTGATGTTTGCTCTTCTTGATATTTCTGTAACTTTAATACCATGATGCAAAGCTGAAAATAAGTACTATGTTGGAGGCTAATAATTCTCAGGTACTATGCTACAAAGCCAATAATACAGTTATTTTGGTGCAAAGGTAATAATACACAGATACTATGATGCAATCCTAATAATACACAGGTACTATGAGGCAAAGCTAATCATGCTCACATAGTCAGATATAAATTTAGTACATCTTATGCTGTATGACGAGGAGTTTGGAGAGGGAAGAACACAAATAGATTTACTGTATGGACATTCAAATATTCATAGCAATCCTATATGGGAACACACTCCTAACAGTAAGAGTGGATTACGGTCTGATCTGATTTTAATTTTGCATACTAAAATATACGTTCAGATAATAAGATATTGAGCTAAGACTTGAACTCTGTCCTCTCTGACTCAAAAATGTCTTCTATTAGAACAAAGAGAGAAGAGAGCAAAGGGGAGCTGTGAGGTGCACCCCAGGCTCATTTAGCACATCCAGTCCAGTATCGGGGTGTGTAGCAGGTTTCCTGGGACACCCAAAAAGAAGAGGTCTGGGAAACCTGGGGTTAGATGTAGTGTCAGAACCTGAGGCTATCATGAGAAAGAGACCTATCTCTGTACACACAGACATCTTTCCAGTGAGAGACTATTAGCAAAACTCAAAGAATGTTAACTCCACATTGTTCCCACAAATCCTGCCCCAACTCTTCAGGGATTGGCCGCTTTGAAATGCATGACAATTTCCCTTTGTCCATCTTCCCCCATATAATTAGGTTGTAATGTCTCTTGAAAAATGTGTCACCAAGCTTTGGACTCCATTTCAGTGCTAATAAATAAATTGAGTAATATTTGTCTCTTCCTCCTGGAACTGAAATGCTTGGCATTAGACTTGCTGCGCTGGCAGGGTGTGCTTCACGGGTTGGTTACAGCCCCACTGCCTATTTGGTGGATCAACAGGCAAGAGGGAGCTTTCTCCAGGCCCAGGTGAACCAGAAAGCTGCTCCTCCAAGTCTCCCCGGACTTCCCTTCCCTTCATTCTCCCTGGGCACTGAGAGATGGCAACAGGGAAATTGGTGGGACAGGACTTGAGAATTTGTGTAAATTTAGAGCTGTGGATATCTCTGAGGAAACTTCTCCTGTGAGGAAGGTTTGAGCCAGGGCATTTTATGAAATTCTCATGTCGGGGTACATGTTACGTGGTCAGTCCCACCCCTGAGAGCCTGGCGGACAGCTGGCATCACCTCCCAACCTTCAGGTGCCCATCACAAGGTGCAGGAGATGCTCCTGTAGCCTTGAGAAGGTGTGGCTTCTGCAAGGTGACCAGACCACTGAGCAAACCCACATATACAAAGGCACACGTATGTACATGTGCGTGTAGGTACCCATGCGAGTATTTCAAAAGAGAGCGTTCAAGTTTGGACAGTTTCTCAAAATATTTCCTGTTCCCTCCCCAAAAGGAACCACTAAAGGAAGCTGAAGTTCCTGGTTTTCAACCCAGAATTTCCCCATGATTCCATACTAAGTCTTTTCATAGTTGATGTCACAGAAGAAAAAAGGAAAAAGAAAGAGAGGGAAGGAGAAAGGCAGAATGGAGGAAGGAAGGAAGGAAGGAAGGAAGGAAGGAAGGAAGAAAGGAAGGAAGGAAGAAAGGAAGGAAGGAAGGGAGGGAGGGAGGGAGGAAGGGAGGAAAAGGGAGGCAGGAGGGTGGAAGAAAGGAGCCAAATCAAGTTGTCATCCCACTGAGAGTCAAGAGACCAAGTTCCAAATACAGCTGTGGCTATGTCCCTACAAGTTGACCTTGAGAAAAATCACTTCTCATCCCTCTGGTTTCACCATCTGTGCAGTGAGCCCACTGGCCCAGCTCGTGTCTAAGGCAGCACTGTCTACAGATGGTCCTGAGAATCTAAGACACTTGTTTGCAAGGTTCCTGGCCAGGTTTCTCCACCCACCTCCAAACCCCAGGGTTGGGACTGGTTGGCCAGCACAGCCTCAGGGTTCAGGAGTCCTGAGCCTGGAAGCAGAAGCAGATGAGCACAGCCATCCTCCTCCTCCTCCTCTGGGTTGAGAGGCAAGTGCCCCTGGGACTGAAGACCACTCAATCTTTGCTCTTTAAACCACCTTATTACCCTCCACCATTAGCTCCTGTCTATTTTCATCTCACTGATGGGTCAACTCTGCTTCTCAGACAGCTGTCTTGGGTTGCCCAGACCTACCTTCTCCCAGTCTCTCAGGAGGATGGTCTCCATGCCACCTCTGTGTTCTCCCTCTCACCATCAAATAATATGACAAGAACAACCTAGCACACAGCATGTGGTCAGTATGAGCTGTTGCCTATGAACATCAGCCACCTCTGTAAACCCTCAGCTCTAACCATTTCCCCAGCTATTAAATGTTAAGTGGAAGTCCATATGTGTAGTCTGTGAAGATTGTAAAATCTACCCAGGGTCATTTGAGAATGCTGATGGCAGCATGAGAGCATCTAGCACCATTAGTAAGAGTGAGGGTGCTGGAGTCAGGCCAGAGGGTTAGATCAGGTACTCCATCACTTATCAATTGAGAAATCTTGGTCAAGGTCAAGGCGTCCATTCCTGTGCATTTCAGTTTCTTCATCTATCAAATAACTGCCCTGCCCTCAGCCTAGGGTGTAGCTTCACACAAAGTGGTCAGAACATTGGCTGACATATATACAAAGCTTTGGTGAACACTAACTATGATCTCTTTATTATTTCACTTTTTTTTTTCACCTTCTCCTATCTGTAAGATAGGTTTTCTCTTAGGTTTATAACTGATTAGGCTCCCTTACCACCCGAGAAAGGAAAGGCAAGGATTATCTAAATTCACCTGATGGAATGAGCTTATTAAAGCACAGATATGAGCCAGAGTCTCAGAGAACTTCCAAATAGAGAGAAAACGTCGGGTAGGACTTTACAAAGTGAGTCCCGTGGGCTACTTGGAGCAAAACTACCAGAGCTACCTGCTGAAATGGAGGCTCTCTGAGCCCTGCTCCACATCAGCTCAACTGTCTTCTCTGGATGGATCCCCTAGAATCTGCATGTATGGTCAAACTGGTTGATTCTGAGACACTACAACCAGTATTATACCCTTAGTATCCACAGCAGAAGGAAGGTCTCGGAATGGCTTGGTAGAGGAAAGTGCTAGGGCTTAGGAAAGGTTGTTGGCAAAGGTAGAGAAGAGGGCCCATGTATAGTCTACGGTGAGGAGGTTTCAGGTTCCTGCTGCTGAACTAATAAGCATAGCCCCAGGCCCTGATCCCGCACCATATGCAGGACCCTGGCTGCCATCATCTCCTGAATCCCTCACGATGCCCCGGGAGGCTTCCGTGTTTTAGTAGCCCTGATGGGCAGAAGCCAGCTTGCACCAGCCCTCGAGAGCCAATGGTGACATCACCTCCTTAATTTGGCATTCAGCAATGTTAATGTGGGTATCTTGAAATGTCAGCCACCATGGGAGTATTTATGCCACAGCCAAGGGCAAACAATACACATTGGGGGCTGATTTTGAGACCCATTTTTTTAACTTGAGCAGCCCATCACTGAACTCAAGCTCCATGAGAGCTGGGATATGATTTGTTTTTGTTTTTTGCCCTCGCATCGAGGACAGTGTTCTGCACAAAATAAATGGTCAGCAAATGTTCATTTTCATTAATTAGTTAGACTTAATAGAGATTGCTCATCCCAATTCTGAAAATCCCAAATCCAAAATGTTCTGAAATCTGAAACTCTGACCAGATACCCAAGAAGTTACGGCTTTCGGCGTGTTTTAGATTTCAGATTTTGGGATTAAGTATGCTCCACCAGTGAAGTCAAATATTTCAAAATCTGAAAAACTCTGAATTCTGAAATACTTCTAGGGACAAGCATTTTGGATAAGAGCTACCAACCTCTTCCCTGTACAGCTAAGGAAAATGAGGCTCCTAGAAGTTGTCACTTGACTAATAACCCAGCCAATAACCAACTGAACCAGGATTTAACTCTAGCTCAGTCCCCTCTCATATCTACCCTCTGTGCTCCAAAAACACAGAAAGGGGACCCAGGGCTAGAACTTCACTCGGACATGTCAAGCATCCTCAGAAAGGACTCTGAGGGAGCAAAGACACCAGACAGGAGTTGCAGAACCAGAAGGACCAACTGGCTTCATGAGAGTGGCTGACCCATCTCCCTCCATGCTCTGTGTACAACAAAAGTAAATTCTCTCTCAGCCCACAACTACCTAATTAGGCTGCACTTGAATATCTCCAGGCTTCGGAATAACTGTGGAAGCAGATTAAAACCATTTGCAGTCACCAGGAAGGGGAAGGGTAGCTGCCAGCACTGTTTCCTCCCTGCTTGGTAACCCAAGCCTGGCCCCAAACCTCTGTGATTCCTCCAGGAGGGCCACCATGATCGAAGGATTCTTAGTGCAGCTGAGATTCAGTGATAAGTGCACTTGGCTCAGACCCTCTAAACTACAAAAGAAAATAAGTCATGATTTTGCATCAAGTTAGGGTCTGTATTTTATAATCTACTGACAGTTTGGGGGAGAGGATGAAGTAGTCTTGGAATTCAGGACTTGATAAAAGAATCAGGTACCTAATGTGATTGATGAGTTTTGATAGGCAGAGTCATTTATGCTTTATCATTAGTTAATCCTTCTTCTGAGCTGCTCCAACCAACTCGCAAGGTGCTCATTATGTTCTACTGGGTGGCAGGTATAGTGGAATGTGGCCTAAGCAGAACCTCCTATTCACATAAAGATCAGTGGAGGCTGATACTACTAATTCAATAGTAGAGTAAAGAGCTTGAGTTAAATTAGAAGGAGTTAAGGACCTTGCCCAAGGTCACGTGTTGTTTTAGTCAGTTTTTTTTTTCATTGCTGTGATCAAAACACTTCACAAGAACAACTTTAAAGGAGGAAAAGTTCATTTTGGCTCACAGTTTCAGAGACTCAGTCAATGGTCGGCCAACTTCATAGCTCTGGGCCTGAGGTGAGGCAGAACATCAGGGTGGAAAGACATGGAGGAGGAAAGCAGTTCTGGACATGGCAACCAGGAAGCAGAGAAAGAGCTCTGCTCGTAGAGAGCAAAATATAAACCCCAAACACACACCCGCAGGGACCCATCTCCTCCAGTTACATCCTCCCGGTCTACTAAGTTAATCCATACGAGTGGATCAGTCCACTGATTGAGTTATAACTCATAAACTCTCATACTCTAATCATTTCACCTCTGAACATTCTTGCACTGTCTTGCACATGAGCTTTTTGGGGACATCTCATATCTAAGCCACACATCCTGCTAAAGAGTGATAGAATTGATAGATAAACCAGACCTTCTGAATCTACAGCTCATACAAATTCATCTGCTTACAGACTCTTCAAGAAAATGGTCTAGAATCTTGGCCAGAACTTTTCTGGACCAGAATCTGGAGAAATCAAAATTAAGTCGTGGTCTATGGAAAGGTTCTCACCTGGAAGGGTGTCATTTTCCCATGCACTTACCCCAGGGGACACAGCCATCCCTATAGTCATTTTACGTTATTACAGCTTCAGGATGGTAGGTGCTACCAGCATCTAGTTGGTGGGGCCAGAGATGCTGCTGAACATCCCACAGTACATGTCACATGCCCACAGCAAAGAGTTACCAGCCCCTAATTTCAGTAGGGTCCAGGTTAATAAACTCTGGTCTTTACAGGACATGTGTGGTTTTCTTCCCAGAAATAATTTCCCCAGAGAGAAGATTCAATCCACAATGACCAATTCCAGGGAAAAGCTGGAAAGAGATTTGGGATTTCAAAATCGAACTCTGGCCCACTTGAAATCCTTAAAAAAATGGCTTCCAAGTGTTTTCTGCACCTACCACCCACACCCTCTCCTCCCCTCTTACTAATTTAAGCTTTTTACAAATCTTAAGGAATCATGAAAAAGTATTACCCCAGTGCTTGGGGTAATACTATGCCTGGCTTTGGGCTTCTTCACTTCCTTTTTAACTCTTAATAAAGCAGTCTTAAAAGCCAAAAAGACAAACAAAACTTTCATATTCTTATTGCTGAAGTAATATGTTCTCATTGCTGAAAATTCAGACACCAGACTCACACAGAAGCAAATAAAATTCTATGGCCAACCCATCACCCAGAAATAACTGTTTATGATTTTGTGGAGAATGGACTTCCAGTCTTATTTTCCTACAATACATATGCAAATGAAATTATTCAAATAGGTCCTGCAATAATCAGGAAGGCGTGTACATTCTGGCAAATAATAATAATAAAAATAATAGATGGCAGCGGCAAGAGTAGCAGAAATAAAAGCTAACACACAGTGTGGAGCTGCTCAAGGCCTTTTTCCAGTTAAGGAAGGCATTTAACTCTCTCTTCAATGCTGTGAGGTGGCTAACCATTGCTCCTCCCATTTTCAAGATGAGAACACAGAGAAAACCTTGCCCAGCACTAGCAAAATGGACTGAGAGGACCCACAGCTGCTCAGGGAGGCACCTGAGGCTGGAGGGTGAAGGCAGCCTCCTCCCCTTTTCCCACAGACACTTTCTAGTCTACTGTCCACTTCTTGGTACCAAAAGCCGGGCGTTTCTTGCGGCTGCTATAAAAAGTTACTACACACCGGGTGGCTGGAAACAGTGGACACTCATTCTCCAGACTCCAGAGGCTGGAAGTCAAAATCAAGGTGTCAACAGGATTATGTGTCCCCAGAGGCAGCAGGGACAATCTTGCTCCTACCTCCTTCACCTCCAGGCAACTGCCAGTAGCCCTTGATGTGGCTGCATCTCCCTCCAGCTGGGTCTTCCAGTGGTTTCTCCTCTGAGGTCTGCTGCAGAGCCTCCCTCCACCCTGCTCCTCTCCCTTTGGCATGTCTGGTCCTCTCCCTGTAGCTACCTAGTTTGGTCCTGTCCCCAAGATCTTGAGTGGCAAGCATCATCTCAGGGGTCCACACTGTACTCAGTCCACAACATTTGGTTGACTCTGAAGCTGAACCAGTCTTTGGAGAGTGAGTCTCAGAAGCACACCCAGATTCCTCTCGCTGCTGCCTTGGGTGCTTCTCATCACCAGGGGCCAAGGAGCACGTAGCATCAGCAGGCGAGAGGTGCACACCCCGAGGTCCACGTGATTGCAAAATATCCCATCCCCTCAAATACTTCATATGAACACATATATCCTTGTGCTTGGAAAATGAGAACGTATTCATATTCTTAACTGGTATTAAGTTTACAGTGTTAGAAGTTTCATTTGCATAATAAAATGCTATGCAAGAGGAGATGAGGGTTAATCAAGGGGTTTTATCACTCTTTTTAATTATGTTCATTATGCGGCAACAAGATATAAATTTTAATTCTACCTTGTTAGCTAGCAGATTCCACCAAACTTTGGATATTCTAATCATCTGTCATTTTTAATAGACACAGATGCCAGTAATTTTAGCAAACTAAATGCCCTAAATATTGTAAGCTTTATTAATTTGATTGATATATCATTTAACATGACTTAGTAATTATTAATGTTAAACATAAGGGCCACGTGAGCACCCCAAACTGAGGCCCCATAACCCTCAGAACGTATACCTCTTGTTTCTCCCTCCTCAGCTGGCTCTTCATCAGCTTGCACTGGGAACCCTCCCCTAGCCACACTACCTGCTTTGGCCACCTCGGGGGCCATCAGATCTGTGGCCACAGCATGCAGCTTGTGCGTGGTTATTTTCCATTGCATTCTCTGAGCTTCTGAAAGGATGTGGGCGTGTGTGCTCAGCCCATGGACACAAGGAAGGTTTTTACAGGACAAGTGCTGAGGATCATCCATGCAGGTCTTGGGCTCATCTCTCTGTGAATTTATGAAACCAGATGTAAAATGGCCTGGGCGCACCAGGCGCAGGGGGTGTCTGAGCTCAAATCCTGAGTGACTGACGTGCTCTGGGAATGGTCAGACAAAGGCTTCCCACCTCTACTGGAGATTCACTTTCCCCTTGTGATGAAGGAAAGCAGAGTAAATAAATAAGCGCATTGTGGAGAATAAGAGTAGCTAGGATGGAGGCAGGTGGGACCGTTCCCTCCCTCTCTACTCCCCAGCAAGCTGCATTTCACAGCTGATGACCTGTGAAAATGAGATGCTATAAGAAGGCTGGGCTGGTCTTTGAATTTGGAAAGCATCAGGTTTTAACATTAATAATCGTGTGGACATTTGATATCTGAAAATGTAAATAAGAAAAAGGAAGATGTCTTCAAACCTGCTACTCTCCTGCCACAGTCTCTGCCCAATCTTTCCTGGGCACTGCTCACCAGGGGGAAGGCCCCCACAGTTCTCTGCAGGGTCAGCCCTGGAGGCAGAATCACCGCTACACAGCCCCGCCTCCGGGCTGGGCCCAGTCACAGCTGTCCCTGAGCAATGACCAGGAAGAACACTGGAGACTCTGTTTCCCACCTTTGATAAGTGGATTTAGGACCTGGGAGGCTTTTGTAGTGAAGGGAGGAACCTCGTCTCTCAGGAACAAGAAGGAGGGCCAAAGTCAGAAGCAAGGTCTTCATCATTTTCTCACGTGGCAATTACTTTTTTGTGTTGTCAGGAGAGCTAAGGTGGAAGAGAATTTGGAGGTCATTGCCACTCCAGAGGTTTGCGAAAGGCTCTTGCTTCTGTACCTAGGGGGTCAATCCTGATTGGTCTCAGGAAGACAAAGCAACTGCAATCGCCAGTGTCATGGATTATCCTAGGGATGCATATCGGACTCCACTGTGGCCAGGGATACATATGAGGAATTCTTTTAAATCCTTCCATTTCTTTTAATGCTATACTCCTTGCTGGTTCTTTGATCCCTGTGATGTGAAGATACTCTGTCTGGATGACTGGCAACCACTTTGTAACCATGAGGCAAGATATCACCTACAGGTTGGCAGAACTAAATGATCGAAGAATGCTAGGTTTGATGGCATTATTGAAAGGAAAAAACAAAGTTCAAAAAAAGTTCTGGTCTATTAATCTCCAGATTTCTTGCTAAGGAAACCTTTTGTGTCCTTGTGGTATGAGTCACTAATAATAAAGAGCCTTACAATTCATGAATACTGCACCTCTGAGATCTTCTCTCTGTTTTTCTGAAGGTCAATCTCTTAAAATTTAGGTTACTCCTTTCGGCTAACTAGATGGACAGGTAGAGCTATGGAGCGTGGCTTCATGGAGTGGTGGGTAGATTTGCAGCATCTTGGAGAAAGCTGGACCCAGGGAGGAGGCAAAGCCAGGAGATTGGAAGCGACTCCTGGGGCGCAAAAGGGACGCTGCTGTCAAATTAATCCTGCCCCTTGTCTGGTCATGTCACCTCTGTTTGAAGTCCTTTGGGTGTGCTCCTCAGAGGCCCTCAGGACCCTCAGAGCTGTTCCTAGCTGTTCCTGCAGCTGGCTCAAACCACATCCTCCCTGTCTCCACCCCCCGCTGAATCACCTGCTTATCATTCCCCAAACCCTCCAGCCAGTGTCCCCCAGTCCTTGCCCTGGACACCCTCATGCACGCCTGCAAGTTCCACACTCCCCCAGCACCCTGGTGCACTGCATCTAAGCCGACACCCCGGGGAGCCCCTGCCGGTTCCACTGCCCTGAGCAGCGCACCTCCAGCCCCCACAGACCGCTCCCTCTGCCCACTAGAATGTGACCATGTCAGGGATGTCACTGCCATCATTGGGGTCCACATGTGACCCCCATCTTGCCAGCAGAATCCCTCTTCTACCTTCTCAACCCAGAGGCTTTATGAAGCTGCTGTGCTGGAAAGTTCCATGTGGCAAGGTACTGGGTGTGGCCCCTGAACCACAGCCAAATAGGACCTGAGGCCCCAGTGCAACAGCCCACGAGGACTCAATCTGCCAACAGCCATGGGGACCATGTGAGTTGAAGAAGTAATTTCTTCCCCAGCTGAGCCCCAGATGACACTTGGCTCCAGAGAATGCTTTGACCTGACTCAGAGGGCTCAGCTGATCCACGCCCAGACACAGACCACACTCTAAGACCATGAAGATGCCTCATAATAAACAATAGATAACTAACCCAGTGTCTGGCTCAGGTGTCACAAGGTGCCTCCTCTCTGAGCAGTGACTCTAGCTTGCACATTTGCACATTCCCGACACGACCCACCAGGAGGCATTATACTGAGTGAATCTTGATGAATCTAGGAGGTCACCAATTATAGAAGAATCCATGGCTATATGAACTTCCAAGAAAAAATAATGCTATCAATTGAGCTGGGACATGTTACCCAATGAAATTGATTCAACTTGGGAGACACCAAGATGTGGGAAAAGTAAGAGCGCTACTGCAGAACTGACTAAAGAGGGCCGTGTGTCTGTCTCCTCCTGCTATTGTTTGGCAATAGTATTAGATCTTCTCATCTGCTTAGTGCCTAAATCGATGGCAGCCATCTGACATGACATGCAAATCCACTTGGAACACATTTAATTTTTTACAGCTTTACTAAGATATCATGGACACACCACGCGGGCACTCATTTGAAGCACTTTATGCCTACTACTTGGAAACGTTTAATACATTCAGAGCTGAAATCCTCACCACCATTGACTTTAGAGTAGTTTCACTGTCTCAAGGTGCAGAGCCATCAGCCCGGAGTACGCCCGTCTGATTCCAGCCCCAGGGATCCATGACTCCGCTCTCGGTCACTGACTTTACCTAGTCTGGACATGTCACATAGATGGAATCATGCATCTCTGTTCTTGGTGACTGAGTTTTCAGGGTTCACGGGACCTGCCAACTCCACTCCTAGGTCTACACCCAAGAGAAATTGAAATGTATGTCCGCAAAAAGACCAATACGAATGTTCACGGCGGTGTTATCCCTAAAAGGAAGTGGAAATAACCTCCACGTGCACCGACTCACGAGTGGGTCAGTACAATGTGGCAGGTCCACACAGTGCAATCCAACCCAGCCACAAAAAGCATGCGCTTCTTCAGCCTTGATCAAAGCGAGTTGTTCCCTCGGTGAAATGACAATGTCTCTGGCCCCCGGGCGGAGCTTCGTGGTTGCCCCGTGCTCTGTCAGGTTTCCAGCACCTTCTACAATCTGCTTTCCCAAGATGCATGCTGCATTGGTGAATGCTGGGGATAGGCATGGAGTGGATGATAGACACGCCGTCCACCGCCACTACCCAGGAAACTGGCCACCGTCAGATGCTGTGAGCAAGTGCACACAAGGTCGGGGTTTTCTAGAATGGAGTTTGGGTGCTTGCTGTGCAATGTGTCTGCTCGTGACCCTGTGTAAGTCCCTTGATTCTTTTGTCCTCGGTTTCTTTGTCTCAGAGTGCAGATCATGGCATCTGTTCGTGGGAGGCAGGTGTGAGAATTCCACAGCCCATGTCAGTACAGACCCAGGCTGAGCACAGTGAGGAAAGGGTCACAGCAGGAAGGAGCTGCAAGCAGAATCTTCAATGGCTACCTCTGAACAGGTAAGGGAACATGTCTCCAAGGACATGCTCTGGGACCCTCAGGAGAGAAAGAAATGACTCAGCCGTTTCCTAGCAGATGACAGATGGTGTCTGTCCTCCCCAGGTCCCACCTGTGTGGCCCAGGACCTGTGACTGGAGGTAAGGACTTTGGGCTCGCGAATCTACATCCAAACAAACTGAAGTGACATCAGGGGAGGAAAGAGTTTAAGTGCCTTCTGTCTGTCTGTCTGTCTGTCTGTCTGTCTCTCTCTCTCTCTCTCTCTCACACACACACACACACACACACTTAGGACATCAGCCAATGGCAATGAGCCGAGGCTTCCCTTGCTGCATATTAGCTAACTTCATCACCCCCTCTTAGCTTGAAGACACCTAAGGAGCTATCACATCACACGCCGCCCAACTGATGAATACCATGTGTAGGCACCATCTTGAATGGCAGCCTTTCAGTTCTGCAGAAACTGTAACACTGATCCACCCAAAGAAATTGCCATAGTCTGTGGGGCCAGGAACCCTAGAGCCACCTGTCATTCGGTGTCCTGGCACCGACCTCTGAACTCTGTCTTGAAGTTATAGACCAAGGAATGGATCTTGGATGCTTGATGTCCTCAAAGCAATAACACAAAATAAGTGGCCCCAGTAAAAAGCAAAAAGCCAGAAATTATCTTAAAGTTTCCAAAAAAGCATAATATTTTTGCTATGGAATCACTCTGGCAGCAATTCTTTTTTCAGTTAAAATCAATAAATACTCTTTTTCCAAAATAATGCAATTAATGGTTTGCACAATTTTGGGTATATGTTTGTGTGTGATTTTATTATAAGAACTAAAAATAAATAAGGAGTAGAAAGAATGGATGAATTACTAAAATTGGAATGTAATTTCTTTGCAGGCACATAGGAACCTATGTCAGCACTGTCCATTAGAAATATTTGTGACAATAAAAATATTCTATATATGCATGATCCAAATTGGTAGCTACTAGTCAAATGGAGTTAGAAAGGACTTGAAGATTGGCAAGCACATTCAGAAGGACTGAATTTTGAATTTTATCTAATTTTAAGTAATTTGAACTTAACTTCAAAGAGGTGGATGTGGCTGGTATCTCTCACATTGGACCATGCCACACTGTTGATCCCAGCCTACAGCTGGGACCTCTAGAGGGTTCTTGTCCTACCAAGAAAGTGGGCTTTGTCTCTTTCTCTGCCCAGTCCTGGCCAAGCTGTCCCTGACTTCCAAGAGGCTGGAATTCCTAGGCCACTGTTTTTCATTGTTTGCTTAATTTGCCTGTCAGCCAATGTCTCTATTGCACACCTTGCCCTGTGCAAGACACTGAGAAATCAAATACGATGTTGGCCCCAGAAGCCCACCATGGGGAAGCTCCCCCCAGGAGCTCCGTGATGGATATGGAGCAGGTCTGAGACCAATGACGGGTCCTGAGTCACCCGGACGGGCAGTGAGAGAAGGAAGATGGAACGAATCAGCCAGGGGAGGACAGGCCACACAAAAATACAGTGACATAAAAAAGTGTCGCTCTGTGCCCAGTTTACCTGTCCAACCACCACACTCAGGTGCCAGAAAACATATTCCTTAAAAACAATTTTTCTTGAAAAATGTAGATATTTCTGAATATAATCTTTTATCCCACCCAGATGATGAGAAATTAAGCTTCTGCTATGTCATATCTGTACTTCCAGGACCACTCAAGGTCAAGCCAGGCTCTGAGGTCCTCACACAGTCAGTCATAGGCTGCGGTAGCTACTATGCATATGCCCACCTGCCCTGCACTTGCCTCGGTTCCTTGGGACAGGGGGCCCAGGGCTCAGGCCAAATCCCCCTATTGTCCTTTGCAGACATCCTCTCAGGGACCACCTGGCCCTGAGGCTGTAAAAGCGAGGGCAATGCCTGCTGCTCTGCCCCACCCCCTTCCTTTCACCCACCTTGGGAGACTCCTGCTGTCTTCCCCGGGTGTCAGAGCTACCCACTTTGGGTGAGGACTTTGACGCACTGTTGCTTCTCAGCTAGTCCTTAAATAACCAGTGCTGAGCCGGAGGGTAGGGGCATGAACTGTGTGAGTAAGAACAAGCCTCTCCCGGCCAGTGTCAGGAGTTCGACCAGACAGCCTTGGAAAGACAGAGGTGAACAATGAAGACCAAGGTTCATGAGGAGGGGACATTGCTCCAACATGTGGCTGACGTCATCTTTAAGAAGACTCCTGAAAGCAAATCATTTTCTGGGTGCTTCTGCAGTCCAGTGAATGCTCAAACTCATATATTTTTTTCTCACTAATTCATTTATGCCAAAATATTCTGGAAATAGTATGTAGTTTATTATAAATGGCCAGGAAGTAGCAAATTCTGGATTGGTAGATCCTAGGGACAATGTTATAACGGATATTTGTTGGTGGTATATTTGGCAGCCTGCATCTGAACCCCTTTGTACGTATCAAGGATTCGCCACTCTGTAGAAGGGTCGTTAGCCGTCTTAGCCTGCTCCTATCAAATTAACTAAGAGGTCGAAGTTACAGGGTGAATTATGTCCCTCCAGAAAGTCCTAACACAAACAACCTCAGCACATGATCTTTTCTTGGAAATAGGGTCTTTGCCGATGTAGTCAAGCTAGGGAGAGTCCCCAGAGTGGTCCCTAAGCCAGGGCTTGTTCCTTTATGAGACAAGGACTTAGACAGTCAGATGTGCACAGAGAAAACACGATGTTAAGAGACACAGAGAGAAGGCTTCCGTCCACTAGCAAAGGAATGCCTGAGGCTTCCAGAAGCTAGGAGAAAAATCCAGAACAGGCCTTCCCTGGTACCTTCAGATGAGTGTAGCCATGCAGACACACTGGCTTTGGCTTCCGACCTGTGAGGCAGCACATCCCTGCTGTTCTGAGCCATGCAGTGTGTGGCTTTGCTACAGCAGCCATAGGAAACCAGTGCCGCCAGATCCCCACACCTTCAGCCTCCCTCGCAGCAGGTGAGGGACACGGACAGAGGGTCAGCCAATCAGGTGCACCTACCCCACCAGGGAATGGAGCCAGCACAGGGACACAGCAGGATCAGCCTGTCAGGCACCCCCTGGCCAGTACTGCACTCTCTGGGCGGGTGCTTGCCACCAACCTGCCCCTGGGGTTTGGCTGGGCTGCCTCCCAGCTGGTCACCGAGGCTGGCCATTCTTGGGCCCATTGGAAGCCTTTCAGTATGTCCCTCACTGCATGAACCAGAAGTTGATTTGTTTTGTTTTGTTGCTTGCAACCAACAAACCTGGCTGATGGGGATGGTGAGCCATGAAGGGTTGGCCCAGGGTAGAGTGTATCTGTAAGTGAGGTGCTGCAAGGTAGAGGGACAGCTTAAGCTCAAGTGGGACCTGGGAATATGAAAGAACCTGATGGAGGAAAGTGTGCGTGTGTGTGTGTGTTTGTGTGCATGCGTGCTTGTGTGTGTGAAAGTGAGTGGGGGAGGCAGGTGCGCACGCACCTCTGCACATCCTCAGCCACGGGCCTCCAATGGGAGAGCGGCCGACCACGCCGTGAGGGACAACTCTGGTCGCCTGACAGAGCTCACTAAACAGTGCCTTCAGGCTTCACCAGTGCCAAGCAGGGCCAATGACAGTTCCCAAGTTTGAAAAATGAGCCGCCTTGCTCGCCTGGTGCTGAGACCTTTTTTGAAGAAACTTACATCTTGGAAATGTCATGACACGTTGCAATCACAGAGAACACAGCCTCCGTAACTGGGAGCGTTTCTTCAATAGCAGAGTGTGTCCAAGAAGATACGTGGCTGGCGGCATAGTTTCCCGCAACAATGAATGACAGTGTGGGGGGTGTTGTTAGTGGCATGTGTTTTGTGTGTTGGGTCGGGGGGGGTTGTGGAAAATCTGCCTTTGAAATAAATCCTGGCTGCAGCCCCAGCAGCTGGGACTTTTTCTGGGTAATAGAATGGCTTCGGCAGTCAAGAGGATGCAGGGCTGGTGGCGGCTGACTGCAGATGAGCTGTGTGATGTTAGCCGTGCCCATCAACAGCCCCATGCCTCAGCCTTCCACCTTTCAAATGACAACAATGTCACACGCCTTCTGTTGCTCCCAGTATCATGGGGAAACCAAATGCTAGGGAATGAAGATTTAGCTGAGATTTAGTGAGCACGTAGTACATGCTAGCGCTCAGCCCTGGCTGTGCATTGACTCACAGAAGACACACAAGAGCCCCGTGCGGTGGACTCCAGAACCATCACTCCTCCGAGGAAGGAGAGACAGGAGGCAAAGAGAAGTTCAAGGTCTTTCTCAAGGTCATGCAGCTGAATGTGGCAGTGCCAAGATTTAAACCCCAATAGTCTTGTCTGGTGACTGAATTCATGGCTACCCATCTTGATTCACCTCTCAGGACAGATGCCATAGAGGGATAGAAAGCAGAAAGTGTGGGTACGGCCATGCCCGGTTCATATCAGCCATGTCGGGACTTGTGTACAAGAGGAGATGTTTTTCCACCTTCAACAAGTTTAAATGTCATGATAACAACAGCAAAAATCACTATGATGGTTCCCACTATGTACCACACAGTAGCCAGTTCAATAAACAGTCCCAGTTTACCCTCCCAGTAACTGATTAGACAGCGACACTCATTTTCCAGTTTATAGTTGAGATACCTGAAACCCATCTCGCATCCCCAAGACTGTCCAGCAAAATAAACGACCCTGACAGGTTTTTAAATTCAGATGGATAGATTGGAAGGACTAGGTCTTTTCCTGTATAAAATGCTCTGATAGACCAGTTTTCCTCCAAAGAATATCCGCTTGAAATAGTGGTACTGTCGGGATCACACCTCAGAGAAAAAGAAAAGCACAAAGATGTTAACAAGATAATGTAAATATTAACATTCACTTTAAGAGGTTAAATTACCTGGGAGCCTCATTTCTAAAGGCCAGGCTTCTCTGATCTTCCTTCTCCAAAAGCGCTCTAACCTTTTCCAGAAGGAAATTATGCAACCAAGTCTGGCTTTGTGTAGACCTCGAGATTTCTGTGCTGTCATTGGGGGAAAAGGAGAGAGGAGAGAGAGTGCTCCCTCCCGCTCATCTCTGGCCTGCACACACCACACCAGGCTCTGCCAGTCAGGGCTACCGGTGCCAGCAGCACATGCTCCAGCCCTCTGCTCCTGTTAATGCACCCCTCACAGGTGACCCAGAGCACTGGAGAGTTGGAGGATCAGAATTCCAGCTCTTGAGTAGAAAGGATGTTCATCGGGAGAGAAACACACCGTGCAGTGTAGTGAGTTCTTTAGAAATGCTGCTTTTGGGTAATCACCAAGTTTGATTTGCAATGAAATCATTCACGTTTATTCCTACACATTAAAAATCACAAGCACACTTGGAAGTATGTGGGTAGGTTGTCTTTGGTCTTTTTCTGTCATCTGAGTACCTTTCCCATTCCCTGTCTTCAGAGGGAAGGATTGGTAGGAGTAGATACAAAAGTGAAAAGACTAGTGGCTTTGAAGCCATGTGTGTATGATTTTGACATCCAATTGTGACATTTGTCAGTTATGTGACTTGGAACAAATCCCTTCCCTCCTAGGTTAGACATGTCTCCTGCTAAATGGCCTGAAGTGTTCCTGCACTGAGATCCTTTAAGGAGCCAATTGCCTTATTTACCTCACTAAACCCAGTGACTCAACATAGCAGGTGTTTAATTAATGAATGGTAATTAATAAAGGTTTCTATATGTGTTACATCAAGTAACTTATTCAGTAAAAGGCTTAGCTGAATCTCTGCTACCTACAAGGTGCCTGATAAACAGCAATGTCCTTTCCTCTCCTCCCATCTCTAGTCTTTTGTTTTTGCCTTAATAATACCACCCTAGACTTTTGCCTTCAAGTTCTATGAATTCATAGGACATATTTTTGGAATTTTAAGATATCTCTAAGCCAGGCGTGGTGGTGCACACCTGTAATCCCAGCACTTAGGGAGGCTGAGACAGGAGGATCACAAGTTCAAAGCCAGCCTCAGCAACAGCAAGGCACTAAGCAATTCAGTGAGACCCTGTCTCTGCATAAAACACAAAATAGGGCTGGGAATGTGGCTCATGGTCAAGTGCCCCCAAGTTCAATCCCCAGTACCAAAAAAAAAACAAAAAAAAGATATCTCCAATGCAAGCTGAATCAAATTGAAT
>PVHX01008381.1:23615-83030 GCA_004024805.1 Geosciurus inauris | reverse complement strand
TCCAGGTTAAATATTTTGTCTTCAGTATCTGAGGTTCTGTCTTCCAAGTGGTCTAATCTGCTGGTGATGCTTTCTATTGAGTTTTTGATTTGGTTTATTGTTTCTTTCATTTCAAGGATTTCTGTTTGGTTCCTTTTCAGAATCTCTATCTCCTTATTGAAGTGATCTTTTACTTCCAGTATTTGCCTGTGTATCTCTTAATCGAAGTGATCTTTTACTTCCTGTATTTGCCTACGAATCTCTTTATCAAAGTGATCTATTGCTGACTGGGTTTGCTCTCTTATATCATTCTTTAAGTCACTGACCATTTTAATCATGTACGTCCTGAATTCCTGTTCTGTCATTCCTCCTGCTGTACAGCCCATGGATTCTGGGAGTGTAGTATCTTGGTTTGTTTGAACCACTTTCTTCCCTTGTTTTCTCATGATGTTTGCATGTCTTTCCTTCTAGCTCTGCTAATCCAAGGTGTTACAGTTTTAACTCCTATACGGTTATAGTTTCCCTGCAGGGTTTCGTTACTTCTCCTCCAGTAGGTGGTGTTGTCCGTTGTTTGCTGGACTTTCACGGCTGGTATCGTTGGTACTGGTCCCAGGCCAAGGTGAAACTCTGGGCCGCTGGTGGAGTTGCTGTTCCACCGTGGCAAGGTTTGCTCCCAGGTGTTCACCTGCGCCCCCTGGTGTGTACGAAGTTCTGCTGTGTTAGAAGATGGTCCACATAGAGCAATAGCTGGGGTTCCGCTCAGGAGACAGTCAGTCCTCAGAAGTAACTGCTAGCGATCTCTCGCGGTTGGGTGGGCACTGGGGCCAGGCACCCTGTGCAGAAGCAGGCCCGGCACGCCTGGGGTAAACTCCGGGCTGAAGCCCTGGGATGGATCCCCCACCACAACTGCACTCCACCAGTCGGCGCCGAAGTCACTCCTCCTGGCTACCGCTGTCTCCCGGTGGCCCTGTGCTCACACACGCGAGCGAGACTCTTGCGTGGGGCGGCAAGGCGCAGAGAGCTGCCAAAAAACTGGTTGGAAGATGGCACCCCGCTACTTCCAGTCTCAGTATCGGAGAGCCGTAGCCCTGGGCCGAGGTCCGGGCTGCAACCGCGTTTCTCCAGCCGGCACCAAAGACGCGCCTCCCGGCTACCGCTGCCTCCTGGTGGCCCTGCGCTCACACACGTGAGCGAGACTCTTGCGTGGGGCGACAAGGCGCAGAGAGCTGCCAAAAAAACTGGTTGGAAGATGGCACCCCACTACTTCCAGTCTGTCTTGGGGAGCCGTAGCCCTGGACCGAGGCCTGGGCTGCAACCGCGTTTCTCCGGCCGGCGCCGAAGACGCGCCTCCCGGCCACCGCTGCCTCCCGGTGGCCCTGCACTCACACACGCGAGCGAGACTCTTGCGTGGGGCGGCAAGGCGCAGAGAGCTGCCAAAAAACTGGTTGGAAGATGGCACCCTGCTACTTCCAGTCTCAGTCTCGGATAGCCGTAGCCCTGGGCGGAGGCCCGGGCTGCGACCGCGTTTCTCCGGCCGGCGCCGAAGCCACGCCTCCTGGCTACCGCTGCCTCCCGGTGATCCTGTACTCACACATACACGAGCGAAATTCCTGCGTGGGATGTTGAGCTGCAGAATGATGCCAGGAAGCTGGCTGGAAAACGGCGCCTCCACCACTTCCAGCCCTGGTCCTTGAGAGCCTAGCGCAGAGTCTTAATGTGATTTGTAGACTGAATTAACATTTTTATAGTATTCCTATGGAAATTGGCAGGAGACAAGTAATATGTGTATATAATACTTGTGTGTGTGTATGTATATATATAAAACCTTGTGCCAGGGTAACAAAAGTCAGACCCTTTTTTTTTAGCCTAGTATTACTAAATATTGTTAGTCTATATTTTAACTCACATGCTGGCCTGTTTAATACAGAATATTACATTTGAAATGATAACAGGCTGTTACTCTTCATCGCAACATGAATTTCTAATTATATTTTTTGAGTAATTAATGATGAACAAAAGAAGGGTAAATCCACTTGCTTTGTATATAAATGTATGTAAGGCAGTATTTAAATACACACCAAAATTTGGGACATTTTCTCAGATTATACAACTGAGAAGCATCATTTTATAAACTTTTGTTTAAACTGTGTAAAAGACATTTTTAAGAATCACCATGAAATATATTCCAATAGAATACTGTAAAGACTATTGAGGGACCCCCAAAAAAGGTTCTAAAAATATGAAATATTTGAAGCAAGACTTTGGGGTAGAAGTGTTTTCCTTGGCTTCTGATCAAGACAAACTGGTTGCTGAAAAGGCAGTTCCTCCCGTGTGTTGAGAACAACAGCTGGTCTTGTGTGACTTCAATGTACTTTAAGTCATCAAAAAGTGCTGTTCTTCTTGGAAAACAAGTCATTCTTTTTTTTTTTTTTTAGTTAATTCCTTGACACTTTAGAGGCACAAATTATATTTTTGTTGTCAAACAAATAAAACTTCAGGCAAAGAAATTTTGAATTCTTAACATATAGGCATTATCAGAGGGAGTTGCTTTGGGGATTTAAAGCATGGGAACTAGAAGATTGTACTATAAAATTCTGTTACCAGCATTTTTAATGGCATCTTTTATTTAAAAGATAGTATTCAAAAAAGATAAATAGGATGTTAGCATCCCATTTATTTTCTACTTGGAAAGTGGCTGCTAGTAATAATGACAATGTAACACCAACCACATTTGATACCTATATGTGAAATTAAAATTATAATTGACAAATTGTAATACTATGTAGAGGAAATGAAGGAAACCAATATAAATCAAGTATCTTTTATTCTTTCCTTTATTGTTTCTTGCATTCAACAATTAGTTATTGTCCTCTCTGTCTCTGGGAGCAACCTGTGTTAGAGAAATAACTGGGTGAATATATATGGTCCCTGACTTAATGCAGATCATTGAGGTGAAGAAAAACAAAGAGTAATTGTAATGCTGAGTCACAATAAGAGTTAAAGGGAAGATAGGGCATAGTACTTAGAAAATCAAATTAATCCACACATTACAGTGTGGGATATTTCCTGGATGAACAATCATTGAGGCTGAAATTAACAGAATAAAGGGGTGTTATACTGACCAAAGCAGCAGGGAAATTGTTTCCAAACAATATCACTCCCTTTTATGATTTTTTGTAAATGATAGAGAGGAAGCTTGAATATGTTTTGGAAAAGGAAGAATTTATTTCTTGATGGAATTGAAGCAAAGGTTAAGCAACTGAAGTGTAGAAAGTGCAGTTCATACTAAGACAAGAGAAACCATCCTTTTAATGTCTTCCTTCTTTATACATGTTGGTTCTATTCTCTTTCACTGCAAACTGACTTTTATTTCAAGTGGCAGTAAAAAGCCCACTTGACTTTGCCTAGGAATTTAAAGTTCTAAAATCTGGGACTAGAATAATTGGTTCAACCTGTGTCTGGTTCCCATCTCTAAGGGAATAAACTGTGGCTGGAGTGTGGGGACCACGTGAGGATTTAAAAACTCCTGCAGCAATCATGAGGTGGTTAGTTTAGAAGATCTGCAGGTCCTTAGGGAAATAGTCTTGGGAAGCAGTGTCACAGATGTTTATGATTTGGCATTTCAATTATAAAGAGTTTTCTAATAACATTTCGAATCTTACTGTGATTAAATTTACTATTTCACTCAAAATGCTAATACAAATATTAAATAGAATAGCATTTCCTTCCCCAATTTGTAAAATCTTTTTATTCTAAAAGCATATCTTACATGAAAACATACATTGACATGGAAATATATGCACTTATATATAAAGATATTAATATATAAATGAAGATATGAAGAAAAATACGCTTTCACATTTTAAAGTTTAGTTGTGTAGGATGTATTTAAAATAAAAGCTTAACTATAGGAGGGAAATTTTTGTGTTTTTCTTTGTTTAAATACAAAATTCCTTTGCCAACCACTATTCAGCAACAGAACTGGCACATATGTAGAGACATACACATACATTTATACACATATATGTATGTATGTGTGCATATGTTTTTCATTTATATCATCTGTCTACCTATTGTATCTAACTATATAGCTAGTTGGGAATTTAGTACTGGAATCCACATGAAGTAGGTCTTCATTATTGGAAGTCTGTATGCCCCAGAGTGCCCTGTACCCACAACCTGGATGGGTGCACTCCTGCCCACCCACATCATGGCATTTTGCCCTCGTTGTGCCTGGAGATGACTGGGGATTCAAGGCTGGTATCATTCTTTATTTTCTTGCCTTAAATCTTAAACTATTACCAGAAAATAGTGACTTGTGATTGGACTTTGCACTTTAATCTTTATATTGATGACATATCATTCAGGAAAAAAATGAATTTAAATGGAAACAAAATCTAGTTTTCCAGGCTTCTGGTTGACTATATTTTACTAGTCAATGTCCAGAGTTTTCTATTGCATAAAAAGATAGTCACACATAAAGTGAACATAGTAGAATTCTACTCCATGAAAAAGGTAGCTATACATAAAGTTAATGTTAACTGTAAACAGCATTCATTCATAACTTCATAGTACTTGAATCCAGGCTCTGGTTAAAAAGTTCCTGCTCAGAACCCTTTACCACATATGTTCTAGATTTTGTTATGAGAGTAACAAACAGGAGCTGTAACTTGAACCAGATGCCCATGTAGCTTCTGTCTTCTTTCAAGTGGCAATTTCCTACATCCTTTTATCATCAGAAAATAAAATATTCAGATTTAACATAAAGTCAGAGCTGAGTTTCTAAATGTAGAATTTGAAGTTGCAAACATTAAAAACACATTACATTAAACTTTTTTGCTTTAAACAAATAAAATATGCTGAAAATGAAAAGAAATTCTGATTTCTTTCAATCTTCCTATATTGTGTTCTTATGTTCTTAGTATTATTCTCTCAAGGTCTAGGATATTTCAAAGAATCTTTTCTTTATATTTCATGGAGATCAGTGCTCTATCTGACATGCATGTGGCAAAAATTTATGCCCAAAATGTAGGCTCTCTCTTCACCTCATTGATTGTTTCTTTTGCTAAGAAGAAGATTTTTAGTTTGAATCCATTCCATTTATTTATTTTTGATTTAATTCCTTGCGCTTTAGGAGTCTTTTTAAGGAAGTTGGGAGTCTTGTTAAGGAAGTTGGGGCCTAATCTGACAGTATGAAAGTTTGGGCCTACTTTTTCCTCTATTAGGCACAGGGTCTCTGGGCTTATTCCTAGGTCCTTGATCCATTTTGAGTTGAGTTTTGTGCATGATGAGAGATAGGGATTTAGTTTTGTTTTACTGCCTATGGGTTTCCAGTTTACCCAGCACCATTTGTTGAAGAGCCATCTTTTCTCCAATGTATGTTTTTGGTGCCTTTGTCTAGTATGAGATAATTGCATTTATATGGCTTTGTCTCTGTGTCTTCTAAACTGTACCATTGGTCTACATATCTATTTTGGTGCCAGTACCATGCTGTTTTTGTTACTACAACTTTGTAGTATAGTTTAAGGTCTGGTATTGTGATGCCTCTTGCTTCACTCTTCTTTGACTATTCTGGTTCTCTTATTTTTCCAAATGAATTTCATGATTGCTTTCACTATTTCTATAAAATATGATGTTGGGATTTTCACTGGAATTTCATTAAATCTGTATAGTGCTTTGGGTAGTATGGCCATTTTCACAATATTAATTCTGCCTATCCAAGAGCATAAGAACTCAAAAAGCTTAACACCAAAAAAATAAATAAATAAAATAAACAACCCCCTAACTTCCTTAACAAGAGTCCTAAAATGCAAGAAATTAAATCAAGAATCAATAAATGGGATGGATTCAAACTAAAAATCTTCTTCTCAGCAAAAGAAACAATCAATGAGGTGAGGAGAGAGCCTACATTTGGGGAACAAATTTTTGCCAAATATATGTCAGATAGAGCACTGGTCTCCAGGATATATAAAGCACTCAAAAAACTTAACACCAAAAAACAAACACTCTAAGATTTCATCTCACTCTAGTCAGAATGGCAGTTATCAAGAAAACAAGCAACAATAAGTGTTGGCAAGGATGTGGGGGAAAAGGCACACTCAAACATTGCTGGTGGGACTGCATATTGATACAACCAATCTGGAAAGCAGTATGGAGATTCTTTAGAAAACTTGAAATGGAACCACCATTTGACCCAACTATCTCACTCCTTGCTCTATATTCTAACGACTTAAAAACAGCATATTACAGTAATGCAGCCACTTCAATATTAATAGCAGCATAATTCATAATTGCTAAACTGTGGAAGCAAACTAAATGCCCCTCAAAGATGGTGGATAAAGAAATTATAGTATATATACACAATGGAATATTACTCAGCATTAAAAGAGAATAAAATTATGGCATCTGCAGGTAAATGGATAGAGTTGAAGAATATCATGCTAAGCGAAGTGAGCCAATCCCAAAAAACCAAAGGCCGAATGTTTTCTCTGAGTAGTGGATACTAATCCATAATGGGGGGGTGGACATGGGAAAAATGGAGGAACTCTGATTGTGCAAAGGGGAGGGAGGGCAAGGGAGGATATATGAGAACCGGACTAATGGTAGAATAAGATGGATATCATTACTCTAGGTACACATATGGTGTGACTCTACATTGAGTACAACTAGAGAAATGAGAAGTTGTGCTTCATTTTTGTACAATGAATAAAAATGCATTATGCTGTCATATATACCTAATTAAAATAAATTAATTAATTTTTAATTAAAAAAGAATTTTTTTCATCCTGAAAAAAATTGTAATAGTTAAACTAATAACATTTGTTTGAACTAATGGATGAGGAAAGAATTTGCATTGAATATTATGAGCCTGATCTTTATTTTAAACTTTGTGACCTAAGGATGTATTGCTAGAAGCATATACAATAAGGTGAGAAAATGAATTAAAATTTGAAATTAGACAAAACAATTCATGATAAAATATTGAGAACACATTTTCTGAAACAAAAATCGGTGCATTATTCTACCAAAGCAATTCTAATTTTCTGATTTGTGGTTCTATTCATGTAAAAAGGCTTTAAGTGAACAAAATTTTTCATGTTTACATTTGTATTTAAGTAACTACACTTATTGGGAAAATGTTGTGATGTAAAGGACACTTCAAGAAACTCTGGAAACATGCATCCTTTACTAAACTCAAGTAAACTGCAGGTATCCAAATACGTTTAGAGCAGGGATATTGTCTTAGTAGCAAAAGTGATCTCTAGGAAAGCTGGGCCCATAAAAAATTATGGGAGTGGGTTGGTGGAAAAATATTTGAGATGGAAAAGGGAAATAACTGGCATATAGTAGCCAAAGGAAAAATAGGCCCCAGCAGAGAAAATACTTTTTTTTTTCAGAAATATTGAGCTGTATTTTATATGTATGATAACCAGCATATGCTACTTGGTTTGTGATCATGATTCTGATGTGATAAAGAAATTGGTACTTTCTCATGGAACCATCATCCCTAATTCTGTTCCTCATTATGTACCCTGAGTAATAAAATGGAGTTTTCAAACACTCATGGATATCCACTACTGACCTGAAATTCTACAATATCCCTCTGGTATTCAATTTCAGTTACAATGCTAATTCCATCAAATCATGATCACTTCTAGTGGAGGGACTAACAGAACTAAAAATGCCTTTTAGACAGAAAAATTTTTCTATGAGGAGAGAATATAATTCAATGTATAAGAAAGCATGCTATAAGAATGTAGACTTATTTTAAGTCACTGGCTTCTCTGTTCTTTGATTTTGAATTCCCTAAAGTCATTTTGTATAGTTTGACTGGCACAATATGGAACTCTGAGTTTATTTTTATCTCACAATTTCACTAGAAAACTAATGGATCCTTATATTTCAAAAATATGACTTTTTCACGTACTGATTGTAGGATGTCTCCTGTGAGTTCCATATCCTGATATTTATTTCCTTTTATAGTTTTCTTTCTTTGATCTGAATTACTTCTATTCTATGATTTCCTTATAAATCATAGCAAATCATAGGAGACCTATGATTACATGGAGGGGTTAATATCTCATCTTTGAGATTAGATAAGAGAGAAAATAAATATGGGCAAAATCTGTGCCAAGTTTGCAGGAATATGTTGCGTACATCATCTAAATTTCTCTTCTACCTCCTCTTCATTATTAAAGCATTGTCCAAATATATCTATACTTGAACAGAAGGCTACTCAAAGCAGAGGGTATTTCACAATGTGACTATAAAATTGTGTCTCATAAAAAATTGACATAGCCATAGAGAGATGAAAAGTCAGAGTTGAAAAGGGATATACAAATAGCTCAAACTGGCCACATTAAATTTGTACATTTTTATATCTGTAATGCTATAGAGCCTCCCTGAGATAACTTTCAGGGGAGAGGGAAAGGGAGAAGGAGAACAGAAAATTCAAAGATAGTGAATGGAGAAAAATGTAACTTGTCATGTTTATACCCCACTGATTTCAGACTGCTCAATGAACCATTTATTCTTGCTATATTGCAAGGATCATAGATTGTGAGTCAGTGACTGAAGCTCTTAGCTCTGCTACTTAAAAGAATCATAAACTTGATAAAGTTATTTAGTCAGACTGAGTTTCTTTGAGCCATTTATATATACAACAGGCAGTAAATGGGAAACTTCACACCTGCTGTATTACATTTCTCATAATGACTCCATCAGTTATTGTTGTTGGCTTCATTTCATGATCAAGGAAATACTTCAATTAGATATCCAAAGCCATAGATCTAAGATTCATCTTCAGATTATTGTATCCCAGAACGCTTGTTTTTTTCTATCATTTTGCATTATTACTTAAAGCTGCTCTGTCTTTTCAATTTAAATAGTTGTAAGATTGGGGAAATACATGTAAAATTGTTTTGCATGTAATTGTGCTGAGTTGTTTGGTTATCCTTGATCTCCTATTCCCATCTATATCATAATTAATATCCAGTAAAATTGAGTTGTGGTGTTAAGAACATTCTTCACAGAAAAAAGAAATCATAAGATGATAGCATTCTGTCTTATACAAGTTTAGATGTTAAGTCTGGGTACCTAAAAATATTTGTTATTTTTAATTATTATTGTTATCATTATTGTATCAACAAGCTTGAGTTTTTTCCCTAAGCCTATTGAATCAGAGTTGAATAGTAGATAAAAATTAAGATCCAGAAGTAGGGACCTAGGTTAGGTGGACCACATCTTCAAATTATATGGATGGTTTGAGAATTTTCTTCCTTCAGTTTTAAGTTTTGCTTCCTTGATTGTGTTGTAAGAGACACCAGAAGCTTCATCCTTCTCACATATCTTCCAAAATTATGCTCACAATATTCAATTTCATGGCTCAGGGAAGTTTCAAAAATAGGTCTGGAACCTGTTTTATGTTTAGCAAGCAAAGAACAATATATAAAATGCCATGTAAATGTACAAACAATATATCACCATTTTTCCTATCATTTTATAAAGGACAATTTAATTTCAAAAGTTAGGGAAAAAAGTTCCAACAAAGTAGAATCTTTGAAATCCATAAATTTACCTTTATAACAAATACACTTTACTTGCTTTTGGGAGTCATATTTTTGCACCTTGCAGACACCCACCTTGTGACATTTTTGACATTAATCCATGCAAATGCTCAGACTGGACTTTAAAAAACAGATCCAAAAGACTCCTGAGTCCATCCTGGAGTGGAGCATGAGGTTGGTGACTATGCTGACAGTGCTGAACACCGTGGAAGTTCTGGTTCATCAGCTCCTGGCCAACCACACTGTGGTGAAAGGCTTTGGGTGGACACCATATTGAGGTTTGCCACTTTCCAACCCCTGGAGTCCTGTGTGGTCCAAATAAGCATTCTCTCATGGTCCCCATAGGCCAGAGAATTGCCCGATTTCAACGTTACATTATTTATTTTTGCAGTTATCCCCCATCCTCTATGTGAATGTAGGCCAAAGTGGCCACTGGTACTGTTTTTGTAACATTCCATCCTTTGGGATCTGAGGGTTTGAATCAAATGAATCCCAACTGTGAAGGAAAACTGAAGTCAGGAGAGGATCACGTTTATGGTTTTCCACAGTTCTCTCCAACTGTGTTTTCACCTTTCTTTCAGTCTCAATTTCCCTGACTTTTCATGATTCTGAAACAGAACACACTCATGAATATCAGAATATGAAGCAACATAAACTTTTGAGATCCCAGGGCCAACCCATCAACACACACAGAGAATCTGGGCTCTTCAAGACACATATTTTGTACAAGTCACATGCACAAATTTTGCAGTCCATCACAGGTCTAATAACACCCTGTGGTCTTAAATGAGGAGGAAAATTCCTCTTCCCTTTAATTAGGTGATGCAAGTTGATGGCTTTTCAAAAGGAGCTTTAAAAACAAGAGAGGGAAAAAAATAAGTATCCTACTATAGAAAGGGATGAGTTTTAGAAAGCACATTTATCTTTACCTTCCTGGACATTAAAAGGCAGCAGTGCTTGGATTAAACAATATGATGTCTGGAAATAGGGCTGAATCTCACCTCTGCCATTTATAAATGATAAGACTCAGGGCAGTTTGTGGATTTGTGTCATTATATAGTAGAGTGTAAAATGAGGATGAGAAAACCAATGCCATAGAATTGTAGTAAAGATTAAATTGTATTACAGTGTATGTAAACATTAGCCTAGGGCTTAGCCCATACTGAATGCTATTAGGGAAACCTCACAGTGGAAGGTGGTTGCTACTCCCATTGCTTTTGCTAATAAATTAATATTGATTTACTTTTGCACTATTTTAAAGTCCCCCACAAAGTCTTAATTTCATTTTTTAGGACATTTTTATTTTATACATATTATTTTATTTTCTCCTTTCCCCCGTAATCTGAGGGCAGGCTTGAATTGTAGCCTCCCTTACCAGCTAAATAGAGACATGTACTTAATAATTAATTCACCAGTCAGGGAGAAACCTGCACATTCTTCAGGTTTAAAAGTCTCCTTTCTGAGGTTCCTCAATAGGCTAGGAATGGAACCATCATATGACCCAGCTATATTATTCCTCAGTATTTATCCTAGAGAATTAAAGTCATCATACTACAGAAATAAATACATAACATATTCTTAGACACACAATGCACAATAGTCAAAAAACAGCCTAGGTATCCATCAATAGATAAATGGATACAGAAAATGTGGTCTATATACATAAGGGTTTTATTCACCCATAAAGAAAAATTAAATTATTGTCATTTGCAGGAAAATGGATGGAACTTGAAAACATTACGTTGAGTGAAACAAGCCAAACTCAGAAAATCAAGGGTCATGTCTTTCCTCTCATATGTGGAAACTAAAGAGTTAAAAGAAAAAGAAAGTTGTGTGTGTGAGGGGCAGGTGGAATCTCACTAAATCCAAAGGGAGATCAGTAGAGTAGAGGAAAGGGATAAGGGGAAAGGATGAGGAGAGGGAAAGGAAAAATATTGGGGAATGATATTGGTCAAATCACATTATTATATTGTGTGCATGTATTAATATGTAACAACCAATTCTATCATTCTGTAAAACTATAATGTGCCAATAAAAAATATGGAAAAGAGTCTTTTCCACGGGAGATAAAACAGAATTCTCTGTATTTCAGAAATCTTTAATCCTAAAACTTTATGAGAAAAAAATATATAAAATAATGCAGGTTTATAGAGAGTAAGACACAATGTTTCTGAAGTATAATATCCTATTCATAATTCTATAAAAGCTAATCAGCATAAGAAGGACAATCAACCAACTTTTAATTTACTGCCCTGCAACATATTTCACTCTATTTTGTTGGATCCATGTGATCAATTCTTCTACTATAGGTCCAGGCTCCAGAGGCAGTTCTTTGGCAAAGCTGAGACTGAGCATAGGCATAATCCACTGGCAGCGGGGGGCTCTCCAGACTTGAGAAAGAAGACAAGAGGTTTGAGGAGCAGCACTTTGTTTTAAGTGCTTCTAAGCCCAGTACTCATTTTAGCAGCCCTGACTTTCCAATAAGACTCAAGGACTGTTTTTCTATTTCCATTTCCTGTTATTCTATTTCCTTCTTTACCACCTGTAGCCTACAACTATTAGGTTTTTCCAGCACTTGCTTATCCTACAATGCAACACAAAAATACTATATCTGGGGGAGGCTAGATCATAAGTAATGATGAAAAAATAAATCCATTTGTAAAAATCACTCTTACTGAGTGAAAAAGCATTCAATATCTCTAACAGTTAGAAAAATGCAAATTAAAACCACACAGAGATTTCATCTCACTCCATTCAAAATGGCAATTATCAAGAATACAAGTAAGAATAAATGTTGGCAGGACGTGAGGGAAAATGTCCTCTCATACATGGCTGGTGGGACTGCAAATTGGTGCAAACACTCCGGAAAGCAGTATGGAGTTTCTTCAGAAAACTCAGAATGGAACCACCATTTGACCCAGTTATCCCACTCCTTGGTTTATACCCAAAGGACTTAAAATCAGCATACTACAGTGACACAGCCACATCTATGTTCATAACAGCTCAATTCACAATAGCTGAACTACGGAAATAGCCTAGGTACCCTTCAACATATGAATGGATAAAGAAAATGTGGTATATATACACAATGGAATATTACTCAGACTTAAAGAAGGATGAAATTTTATGGCATTTGTAGGTAAATGGATGTAACTATAGATGATCACGCTATGTGAAAAAAACCCAAGGCCGAATATTCTCTCAAATATGCAGATGCTAACTCACAATAAAAGGGGAGGGATAGGGAAGAATAGAAGTACTTTGGATTAGACAAAGGGGAGAATCACAGGCTTTGGGACAGGAGTTCCCTCTGTTTCCCTTTTGCTGGCAAAGCAACAAACCTTCTTTTTCCTTTTTCTCAAAACCATGTCCTCATTACTGAATCAGCATCAGAGACAAGGACCAAGCTTTCAGCAACAAATTTGGCACCCCAGATGGGACTCAAGAGCAGCCCCCATACCAGCTTTCTTGGGCAGGCCTGGCTGTCTAAGGAACTCCATTTCCATGCTGAGAATTAATGGTGCTAGTGAACTTGTTGAGAGCCAAAGGGGAATGAAGGGAAGGGAGGGGAATTGGAATAGGAAAGACAGCAGAATGAATTGGACATTACTTTCCTACATGCATATATGATTACATGACCAATGTAACTCTACATCATGTACAACCAGAAGATTGAGAAGTTATACTGCATATATGTATAATATGTAACTGTCTTTGCCTTCTCTTCCCTTTGACTCACTCCTCCGAGATCTGTTAATTACCCATGCAATATTCATATGGTGTTTGTATCAGAGGGGGTGAGTACACTACAGGCAGGAACATCCTTGTTTAGATTAGTGTAGATTAATAGACTGGACTCTGGAAAGGGCACCTTATGGATCTTCTGGGGTTAAAGACCTGTTTCCAGTTAAAAGGGTTGTATAAGGCTGAGACTTGACTAAATTTTAGCAATGGGCTTGAGAGGTTGTATAGATTGGTCACTGAGAGTTCAGATAAAACACCAGTGGATAGGAATGAGCAATGGCAGATGTATGACCAAAGAGGGGAGTATTGCTACAGTTTCTACCTTGAATATCCTCCAAAGACCTATGTGTTAAATGTGTGGTTCCCAGGATGATGGTGTTTGGAAGTGGAGAAACCTTTAAGGGGTAGAATATAGTAGGAAGTCTTCCAGTCATTGGAGGCATGTCCTGGAAGGGATAGTGAGACCCTGGGCCCTCCTTTTTCTCTCTTTGGCTTCCCAGTCATAAAGTGAATGGTTTTGCTTCACCACATGCTCCTAGACATGATGTGCTGACTCACCACAGGTCCAAAAGCTATGTGATCAATGGGTCATGGACTGAAACCTTCAGAAATGTGAGCCAAATAACCCTTTTCTCCTTATTAGTTATCACAGGTATTTGTTTAATGATGGAAAGCTGATTAACATAAATACCTATAAGGCAATTTTAGAGAAAAGAAAGTTTCATTTCTACTGGGCCAGCTATAGTAGCTCTTCTTAGGTGGTCAGTGTATGTTGGAAATTCATTGTGTGTGTGTGTGTGCACACACGTGTGCATGAGCACACACCTGTGCATATGTGTGCAAGGAAATGTGTTTGCATATTTGTTTGGCAGGGGTAATCATTAACAGAATGAGAGCTAAGGGAAGGCTTACTAGAATAGCAAGAACATTAAACTATCAATTATTGCCACTTTGCCAATGAGAGAAAGGAAAGAATATTATACATTCACAGGAAGAAAACATTTATCGACACCTAGACACTGTGAAAAAATGTTTAGCCAAAAAATATAAAATCACTTTTTGCTTGGAAACCATAATGTTTCCATGTGTATAAATATAATAAGCAAAGATGATTTCTTGAAGTTTATTTCATATTTTGGGAAAAACTTTGTCAGAGCTTCCAAATAGAAATCCCTTTAAGTGATTCTACCAATACTTTACTGACGTTAACAATGGCTTTCTGTAGTTTACTGTCAGACAAGGAGAGGTTTAAGTCATGAAATGTATTAGTTAAAATAATTTAAACTTATTGGGCTCTAGAGTTAGAGCTAGTTTTAAAAAGGGGGGAATACATGATCTGAAATCTAATCACTAAGATTTTGAGTTAAAAAATGAAAGCACCCAGAGAATAGTGTTATTAAACTCTCATTTCTATTGTGGCACTCAAGTCTGGGCTTTACAGCATCGTTTCATAGTGATCATATTTCTGTACAGACAATAATGCTTTCCTAGATAATGAATGATGCATAGGAGAAACCTTATACCATCATGTGAAAAATGGCTAGAGATGTTATTCAGAGGCAGATAGCAAAATAAGTACACACTGGAGACCTAAGTTCTTATTCTTACAGACTCTTAGGAGTTTTCTCAATGTTCCAGAAAATGTGAATGTGTTTCTGTTGTAATGAACTTGCAAACAAAATAAGGAGGGACAAGTATAACAATATAATTGTTACACGTGTTTTAGCTTTCCACAGTTCTCAATATTCTGTTTGTTTTTTGTTTGTTTGTTTTTGTCTTTTTTATGGTTTTTTTGATTTTGGAAATTTTTACTGCTATATCTTCAGGCACAGAAATTATTTCCTCAGCCCATCAAAGGCCTTCTTCGTTTCTCTCACAGCATTATTTGTGTGTGTGTGTGTGTGTATTTTTTAACCTCCAGTTTTTGTTTTTTTTTTAAATTTTCACAAAATTTCCAACTCTCACAATTTTGCCATCTGTTTTGGCATGTTGTCTCTTTTTCCATGAGAACCTCTGATATATTAATGAGTCATTACAAATTCATAGTCTGATAATTCTAACACTCCTGCTATATCTGAATCTAGTTCAGATGCTTGCTGTTATCTCTTAATGCTGTGCTTTTTGCCATTTAGTATTCCATGTATTTTTTGTTGTTGTTAAAAGGTGTATGTGATATTTTTGGATAAAGGAATTGCAGTAAATAAATCTTTAGTGATATAGTGGTGAAGTGTAGTGAGAGGAACATGTTCTACATAGACTTATTGATTAGGTATAAGTCTTCTAGGGATCCTGAGCCCCTGGGCTATGAGCATCATAAGCAGTTTTTTCTTTTTTCTCCCCACCTTTGTAGGTAGTATACTATGGCTTTAAGGGGGTACAATTGGATATTTCCTTTCTACCAGGCCCCCAAAGCTGATTAAAACCCCTGTGGTTTAGGCTTTGGTAAAGTAGCTTCTTCTGAAGGCCAACTTTAAGAGCGGAAATCTCTGCAGATTTCTTTCCAGTATTTACTGAGAAACTAGGAAAGCTCTCTTAGGTAAAACTGCCAAAATAGAGGAGTCTCTGCTGACTGGGTCCCTTGGGCTTTTTTGTTTGTAGTGAGTCTCCAGAAATTCAATTACAGTTAAGGATTTGCCACCAAGGCCCTGGTTCCTACAGAGGTTTCTGCTCAGGTACCTTGTGATTCTTGGTATCTGCCTGTTTCTCCAACTATGGGAACAGCAATTTGCCCTATGACCTCATGTCTCTGATGGATCTAAGAAGAGTTGTTAATTTTTAATTTTTTCAGCTTTATACTTGTTTTTAGATGAAGTAGTAATTTCTAAACTATATACATGCTGGACTAGAAACTGGGTATCTCTATAGTGTACTTTTAATTTTTATCTCTAATTTCTTCTCAGGAAAAAGTACAAACGAAATCATAAAATAATCAAACTAAAAAGTCTTGAACAAATTTTTCTTATTCCTTATTGAATTTGGGGGAACTTATTATTTCATATGAATTGTGCTATCTTCACTTTTATCACTTGCTTCCCCGGATGATAAATCTGGTAGCCTTTAGGTAACAGGTGATCTCATTTATCTACTCTTACCCCTGCAACCTAGCTTAGTACTGCAGAATGAGCTCTTCCTTTAACATATATTGAATTGCATCACACCTGAGAGCATTTAGAAGCAGTTTCTTTGTACTGGGCACTGGACTAGGCAAGAAGTTATTTTGTTATAAAGGTTTTCTTGATATCAAAATTTTGCCTCTCACTGTTCATCACCTATGTCTTTCCACGTGATTGTTGAGTGTGTTTTCTTTCCTGTCTTATTCATTGATCATTATGCTTTTCAGTTATTTCTGTGCACTAATTACTGATTCCTTGCACCAAACATGGTATTTGTAATTGTCTCTGTAATTTTTTAAACATGCCTAGGTTTGGGCATCTTTTTTTTTTTTTTTTTTTTTTTTTTTTTTTCAGTTTGCCAATATACACTCTGATCAAAACAATCTGGTGGTTTATCATAAGTGACTTAGACTTCAAACATCAGCACTCTTTTTATTTTATAAATTTAATTCCTTTTAAACTATAATACATCCGGGGCTGAAAAGTGCTCCATGTGATAAGATAGACAATTGGATGACTCCCTACTCCACTTCAGCTGATATACCCCAAACAGTTATAGCTGGATCATCCTCCTTGCCAATGTGAGGTGAGCAGGCTTCGTCAGTTGGAAACAATGAACTTAGGGGTGGTTTGCTAGGAATATTGGGGGAAAAAAAACTGCACACACTTAAGAGAGTCATTGGGAGCTAGTATTTGCTCATATTTTAATTGACACCTAGAAAGCATGTACTCTTGTAGTCTGCATTGCTCCTGTGGAAGCCCTGCTAACAACAACAGAAAGCTGAAGATGAAGTGGACATGAAATCTGAGAGATGAAAAGAAGCTGCATCCATAACACAGTTGAACCACTGCATCAACCAAACCAAGGCCCTTTAATGTACATGTGTATTTCTAGTATGTGAAAAGGATATTACACATGAGAGATGATATGGTAGGCAGAATAATGATTCCCCAAAGATATCCACATCCTAACCTCCAGATCAGTAAACATATTATCTTACATGACAATGGGGACTTGGCAGATGTGAAAACTATTACCTTGGGTTATATGGCTGAGTCCAATGCCATCACAGGTGTCCTTAACAATGGAAGAGGCAGCAGAAGAGGAGGTCAAAAATATGGGTCAAAAATGTAAGAAGGACTTGACCTGTCATTATGGGCTCTGAAGATGGAGAGAGGGAACCATGAACTCAAAAAAGCAGCTGAACTCTAGAAGATAGAATAGGCAAGGGAGTGAGCTCTTCCATGGGAGCCTCCAGAATGGAGCATGGGCCTGCTGTCACCTTTATCTCACTCATACTGGACTTCTGACATGAGATGATTGCTGATCTGGTGCTCATAGATGGGCCTTCATGCACTGATGAACTCAAAATGCTTCTCAGAATGTCAACATAAGAGACAGGTACTCTATGACTATGACAGATTGATACAGGAACAAGTCCTGTCTGTAATTTCAGCTGAACAGAATCCAAGTCCTGAGTCAAATACTAGGTTCTAATAATGATCAGCCATGCCCCACCTTGGTTAGTATATATGACTACTGCTCCTTTTCCCATTATTGCTTTAGCTTTGATTTGTCTTTGATCTGGATACCTAAGTATGAAATTATCCTTACTTCATCATAATTTCCAAACAATAATAAATATATCTTTAAATATTGCTCCACAATCACCTCTAAAACAAGCTCAAGCCTAATAAGCCTTTTCTTATACCCTCTTACTGAGCTGCCCCACAGTTCTGCATGCTTCTTCTCCCTTGTAGAATTAGTAATGAACCTCATTCAACTATGGGTATGCTCCTGGAGATGTTTTTAAAATTTATTTTAACTAATATAAAAAATAAAAATTGTACTTATGATATAGTATCATGTAATGTTTACATTTGTATATATGTTGCATGTTTTTTAAATGAAGTCAAACACATTTGTTCTTTTTGGTGAAAATTTTGAAATTTTTTTGTTCTGACTTTTTGAAATGTATAGTATTTATTGTTATCTGTATTCACCCAACTTATAGTAGCATACCAGAACTTCTTGCCAATATCGAAATGTAGCTTAGCATACATTGCTTAACATTCCCCCTCCCCTGCTCCTGCTACCAACTCTCTGTGGCTTTTGGTAACCACCATTCTACTCACAACTTCTGTGAGATAATTTTATAGTCTATGGGTGAGAGAAACTGGTACTTGTCTTTCTGCAACTTTCTTATTTCATTTACTGTAATGATCTCCAATTCCATCCATGTTACAAAAGGCAGGAGTTCATTCTTTATTATGGCTGAGTAGTATTCCATTGTGTATATATACACCACATTTTCTTTATCCATTTGGTTAATGGACACCTGGGTTGTTTCCACTTCTTGTCTACCCTGAATAGTGCTACAGTGTACATGAGAGTGCAGATGTCTCTTTATCACACTGTTTTCATTTCCCTTGGAGATACATATATATATGTATATATGTATCCCAAGGAGTGGGATTGCTAAGGCCTGGAAATCTTTGGAGTACATGAGTAAGAACTATATACAAATACATTTTTAAAGCAAGTAGGTATTTTGTGCAATTTATTTTTACCATATAATTAGAAATTAAGAGAGAGAGGGAGAGAGATCTGAGAGCCAGACTCTAGCAAGAATAGACAGAAACTTTTTGCACCTACTTTCTACTCACAAATTTCTACTCACAAATGGTAAGTATGTATGTAGTACAGTAATCAATTATATGGATATGCTCTTGTCATAGAGAAAAACTGCACTTATTAGACACCAAGTTTGAAACTCTAAAGATTGAAACACTCAATCTAGGATTGAAGTAAAAGTGTTAAGGCAGTCAAACATCAGAGTTAGTGAACAGGATGGTAGTGCTGTGGATGAGGTTTCAAGTAGGTGCTGCATTTGCTTTATTTGGTCAGGCTGAGGGGTAATTTCCAAAGAGACGGTGTACAGCTGTGTGTTCCCTAATATGGTACTTAGTAAGTGCTACTTGAATAGGCTTTATTGCTTATGGATATTAAGTTGATATTCTAAATGCTGCATTGCAATTCAAGTCTCCATATTTTGACAATATTGATTCACTCCATAGAAAAGATATTGTGTAATATAATAACTAGGTAATAGGCTATTTGTACCTATTAATTGCAGTTCATATCTTAAATATTTAAGAATGTGCCTTAAATATTAGTGGATTGCAATTTATGGGTAATAATAGATATTCATACAGCATATGCATAGTTTTCTAAAAGTATGCAGTACTCCAAATATGTATATTTAAATCTGGATATTTTAGGGAAAAATATCAAGAATAAATATTTTAAAGTGTATGATGACTTAAAGAAGATAGTAATTTATTTCAGTGACACACCAAGAATAGAGGCTTATAGAGGCTTATAAATAGGCCTTATAAATAGGCAGCCCTGGTTGGAAGGAATATGTTTGGCCACTGGCATGGTTTAGAAATGCAGTACATTGTAGTTTTGTATTTTTTTATTAGAGCATTATAGTTATACATAGTAGTTCCATCCCAACGAGCTCATACATGCATGGAATTCAATTCCAATTCATGATCCACCCCCTTTTTCCTTCCTGACCACTCTCCCCTCTTTCATTCTTCTTCTTCTACTAGACTTATTTTTGCTCATCTATTAGTGTATATTTTTTTGGTTCTTTCTACCTATGCATAAGGTGAAGTTCCCTGTCAAATATTTATATATGCCAATAATATGATTTTTAAAATGTTCTTTTTAATTATACATGATAGTAGAATGTATTTGGACATATCATACATGGATGGAATATAACTTCCATTACATAACATGATTTTTAAAGAATTCATTCTGCATTACCTCACCTTACCCATTCCTGTCTTTCTTGATCTCCTCCTTTTACATAACTGATCTTCCTTTCATCTTTAAATTATCCTATTCTTTACTTCCTCTTTCCTTTATTTTACTCTAGCTTCTGCATATGAGAGAAAACATTCAATTTTTGAGTTTCTAAGTTTGGCTTATTTCACTTAGCTAGATATTCTCCATTTCCCCCATTTACTGGCAAATACCATAATTTTTATTGTTTTAATGGCTGAGTTTAATTCTGTGTGTGCACGCATGTGTGTGTGTACATCTCCTAATTTCTTAATCCATTTATCTGTTGATGGGTATATGGGTTAATTCCATAAATTAGATATTATGAATTGTGCTGCTATAGATATTGGGGTAGCTATATCACTATAGGATGCAGATTTTAGATCTTTGTGGAAAATACCAAGGAGTGGGATAGCTGGGTGATACGATAGATTCATAGTTTTTTGAGGAAACACCATTCAGTTTTCCACAGTGGTTGTACTTAGTCTGCAGTCCCACCAACAAACAATGTGTAAGTTTACCTTTATATCACAACCTCACCAGCATTTATTATTACTTGTTTTCTTGATCATTGCCAGTCTGACTGCAGTGAGATGATGTCCCAGTATAGTTTTGATTTGCATTTCCCAGATTGCTAAAAGATGTTGAACATTTTTCATGTATTTGTTGGCCATTTGTGTTTCTTTTTTGAGAAGTGTATTTCTTTTGACAATTTGGTCACTGAGTTTTGTTTGTTTATTTATTTTAGTATTAAGTTTTTTGAGTTATTTGTATATTTTGGATATTACTCCCCTAACCGAGGAGTAGCTGGCCAAGATTTTCACTGATTTTGTAGAGTCTTTCTTCACACTCTTAATTGTTTCTTTTGCTGTGCAGGAGCTTTTCAGGAGCTTACTCTTGATTTTATTTATTTGGTGGCAGCATCTACATGCTCGGGTGTTGACCCTAAGTTTTCTTCTAGGAGTTGTAAAGTTTCTAGTCTAATTCCTAAGTTTTTGATTCATTTCAATTTGAATTTTGTGAAGGGTGAGCGATAGAGGTCTAGTTTTAATTTTCTACAGATAGCTACACAGTTTTGCCAGCACCATTTGTTAAAAAGGGTGTATCTTCTCCAAAATATATTTTTGGCACCTTTGTCAAATATCTGATGGCTGTAGGTATGTGGACTTATCTCTGTGTCTTCTATTCTCTTCCATTGGTCTTCATGTCTATTTTGATGCTAATACATACTGTAGTAAAACAGCATATCTATAGTATAATTTTAGATCAGGTTTTGTGAGTTCCCAGCACCTCACAAAATAGGGCAAAATAAATAATACTAACAACCATTGCAAACAATACACAGCACTAAAGTAAATACCCAATTCCTACTAGGACATCTTTAGCATTAATTGCTGTAAAAAAAAAATTTAGGAATGTTGGGTTCAGCAATTGTCAGCAGAAAATAAAATAACCATGCACTAGATCTGGCTGTAAAGCAAACAGCAGGTGTCAACTCTATCATCTACAGCAGTAATGGTTGCCTAAGCATTAATAATGGGGGCAGGAGTTATATAAGCCAATTAGTTCTGATATATGGTACAAACACAGTTAATTGGTGGGAAAAAAATGTATTAGGAAGTTAGAAATGTGTTTACAGTTTCAAAAAGTGAATGGAAAATGTAGAAGAGATGTAGCAAGTGATGTTTATATGAAAGGTGGGGAAAGAAAAAAAGTATTGGGGGTGTAACAAAAACAATAGAATAGAGAAGGAGGAGAAGAGAGAAAGAAACAAGGGAAATAAAATAAAAATATTACAAAACCAAACCAAAATATACAAACCAAAATTTAAACCCTAAAAATATAAAGCAAGGAAAAAATGGGAACATTAAAAATGATAAAAATAGAAAAGCAAACAAATAAATGTACGTGTGTATGTCCCTGAACTAATCATCACAGCAAGAATTTACATACATGTGCACACATACATACGCACACATGCACATGGGAAAAGAAAAAAATCAATAGAGAATGAAGGAAGCATCTCCACTGAGGTGGTCAAAATACTTGACCAGATTGAGTTACCACTGTTTACATCCAATAGTCTTTCTTTCTAGTTCTTCTTGAATTATGTATTGTTAGAAAGTGCATGCAGTGGGGATTAACCCCTTCCTATTTTTGTGTTACTCTCAGAGCTGCCAGTTGGAGCAGATTAAGATTGACCCTGCTTGATATAAGACTCAGCTCCCCTTCACCAGTATGAGGTGGGAGGGGTTAAGAAGTACTGTCAGTTGGCGTTTTGTCCATTTGGACCATATCCGTGCACTCTCATGGTACAGCTTCTGCAGTGTTCTTTGAGGGGAGTTCCAACAGGTAGTGCTGAAGTCTAAAGTGACCTGGGGGGCTTTGTTGGGTAGTGTCTGTTCTGGAGAGATTAGATCAGCTTGCCCCAAGGGCTTGGCAGTAGCCTGGTTCTCAGGAGCCTCCTAAGAAATCCAGTGGTGGGGGAGGTGGAATCTTCTACTCACTGCTGCCCAGTAGTACAACTTTTCCAGTATAGTTGGGGACTAAGATTGCTGCTCTCAGATTCCTGACCTGCTTCAGCTGGTCACAGGAGCTGCCAGACTCAAAGGAGAAGCAAATCAGACTCCCCTTTGCCCTTTTGACTTAAATTACCCTGAATACAGTCTACTCTGCTCCTGTTTCACTCACATTCCATCAGGCACACCCTAAGCCACCAGATGGGTGCCTGCAAGGATATTGTAACAGAGCTTGCTCTGTTATCTTGGCTCTCATAGCACCACTGCCACGAGATTGCCCAAGATGGCTCCTGCCTCAACTCTCTGGGCCAATTGAGTTACAGAGTGTGCTTTTCAAGTACCAGTTGCATTGCATCATCTGGATCAGCCAAATTTAGGCAGCTTTTCTGATCTCAGTGTTTTATGTACCAAATCTGTATTCTCCTTCCCTCTGTGATGAATCAGTACCACTATCACCGCTTATGTGCATCAGCTCAGCAACCAGGTAGACTTCAGTGTATTTGTTCTTTGTGTTGAGTCCCTATGCCACTTTGAATGTCCAATATTAAATTTGAGTGATATCTCTTTTTCACCCATCTCACTGAGAAGTGCTCCAACTGCTGTTTGATCCTGAGCCACTGCATGACTTGGAATGCAGCTTTCCTCTACTCCACCATCTTCTCCCTCAGTACATTCTAATTTTAAAATTAAGCATATTTGATTGTAGTCCATTTTCTTATTGTTTAAAAATTCTCTGGAATCCCCTTGGTGCTAACACTGGACAGACTGAACCCATTATTCACCTTTAGTATCTCACTGTCCATCACACTTCAAAGGAACTAGAGCCTAGATGATAGAGAATCATTGCTCCAATTAAGCCCATGTTTACTCCTGTGTAGTTGCTTTTCCATCCCTCAGGGTGTTATTTTCATCACAATAGTGAAAACCTGGTTTTCACTGGTAGGAGTGGCAAATGGAGCAACCACTTTGGAAATGGTTCTGACCATTTCTATAGTAGAGTCAAATACATTTTCCCTGTAGTAAAGCACTGAAGATATTGACTTGAGAAAAAGGAAAACATGTTTAAATAAAAATCTTTTAACAAAAATATTCATAGCAGATCTTTCCATTGTAGCCCTCAACTAGAAACATCTGAAATTCCCACTGATAGAAATAAAATTATTCACACAAGGTAATACTACCTAGCAATGTAATGGAAGAAACCATTGCTTCATGCAACAACAGGGATAGAGAAGTGACATAAGGTAACTTGAGGAGCAATGGAAGTCCTTTTTATTTTGAATGATATTTAGATAAGTGTATGCATTTTGCTAAAATTCTCCGTTTAAAATTTATGCACTTTACATAATGTAAAATATATATTAAATACTCTAAAACTAGATCATAGGCACACCACTGTTCTGTCTTGTATGAACTGAAAGGAACGTGATGCAAAAACTGGCAATTTTTAAAATGTTTTGGGCTGGGATTGTGGCTCAGTGGTAGAGCACTTGCCTCGCATGTGTGAAGCACTGGGTTGGATCCTCAGCACCGCATATAAATAAAAGTCCATCAACAACTAAAAAAAAATTTTTTAAATGTTTTCTCTTATTGATTTAAGGAAATGAAGTTGTAAATCCCCAAAGAAGTGTGGGATGAGTTTTCAGTAGCTTTGTAATTTAGGTCAAAAGAGACTTTTATTACCCTGGAACAATAGTGGAAAGTTTAGTTAGACAACTACAAAATTTAGCAACTGTACTTTATGTGTAGATTTTTTAAATCCTCTATAAACTGGTTTTGCTAAAACAAGGACAATTTGTTATAAGAGAGACTTATTTCATCTCAAATATTATTTGATGTATTAACTACAATATTTTACACTGATAAATTTAAAGCAAGAAATAGAAATCTTTCATAAGCTAACCACATAAACCCTGGGGCTCTTTCTATTATACTATTTAAATTTTAACATATCTATCAAAAAAAATAGTACCTTCCTTTCTTTATGTAACAGTGTGGGGATTCTAATATTTGCAACTTTTCCAAAGACTATGGAAATGATTTTTGTAATGATTGTAGTTTAACAATAATTTTCTGCTTTTCTTCAGTTTGATCTTTAGAACTTGCAGGCTAAATATCTATACTGAGTCATTTTTTTCTGGTACAGTGGAAATTCCTTTTAAAGTCTAGCCTCTACTCTTTTCATCATATTTATAGAAAATATAAGCTGTAAGAGAATCAGAATGCAGTAATGAGTGCAATGATTTTTATGCTTTAACACTATTCTTCAAATAAATGTATGTTCTATTTCATAGCAATGAATATTCTTCCCATTGTTGCCATTTCCCTTCACTTACTGAAATATTAGTTTCCTTCGAGCTGTTCTCCATTTCCTTGACTTCTCTCTCCTTCCCACCCCCATTGCCCTGCAAGCTGTCTTCTGTTTCTATCCTTCTAGATAAACTACTCTCTTCAAGTTTCCTGGGAAAACCTTGTAAATAAATTTGACACCTGTTTCTAGCAATTTTCCTTAATTGAATTTGGCAGCTCTTGACATAAAAAAAAAACAAAAAAACAACTCGCAGCTTCCTTTCTAGCACTCTTTTCTTCCTTCCCCTCCTCCAGCCTATCAGAATTCTTCTTCTGATCATTTCCTTGGCTCTCTCTTCCCTACTTCTTCCAGTCCTTTCCTCATTGAGCTGGGGATCAAACCCAGGGCCTTGTACTTGCTAAGCATACACTACCATTGAGCCGCACTCCCAGCCTATCTTCATTCCCTCCTTAAGAATTATATTTTTGCAGATTTCTGTTCCCAGCCCATAACCTTCTCTTATCACTCTGCATGCTCATGACTTACTTTCTCATCTAAACATTTTTAGCACTCGTCTGGTCATCCTTAACCTTTCTTAGCTCCATTGTTCCCCCCATCACCCAATGTAGATGTTTCTAAGCACTAAAAATGATCTTTAAATGGACACTCTCTCTGAACTGACTTATCCTCACATTTGTTATGCATACTAATATCATTTCCCATTACATCTTTCAGTTAGAAATTTTCAAACATCACCCTTTATTTAACCTTTTTTTTTTTTTTTTGGTACCAGGGATTGAACTCAGGGGCACTCGACCACTGAGCCACAACCCCGTTAACCTTTTATTAACAGTTTAGTTTTGTCACTGTCCCATTCTTTTGTTTAGATCTTTAAAACATTCTAACTTTTTCTATTCTTTTCAATTTGCTCTCTGAACTATTAGAATTATCTTTTGTAAACATAAATAAAATGTATCTCAATCCTTACAGATACTATGCAGATAATGTATTTTATCTTTAACATATATACATGTACTCATATTTGACAAAGATTTTCAAGAGAAACAGGTCAAAAGATGACTGTCCTGAGTCTCTATATCTGTGTTCCTGAGAAATGCAAGCCTATTTCTCTTTCTTTGGCCTGCAGACTGCATCTTCAGCCATTCAGGTACAGACAGGAAATGTGCTCCTCGACCCCCATGCCACAGTGCTCATGATCTCTGCAGCCTGCCAGATAAGAGAAGAAAAAGACTGACATCAAAACTTCTGAACTGTATTTATTGGATTTATAAAGCATTCAGCATCAATATACCTGAGCTTTCAGGAAATTTGCTTTTGAAGAAAACAGCAAAACTTTAAGACTAGGTCAGGAAGGAGTTTGAGGGCAGTTGGAGTTAATATGACATCAACTATTGTCTTTAACAATCAAATCTAAGAACACAACCTAGTGCCTGGCATATGGTAGTCAGTCAGGAGTTACTTGAAGATCTAAATCTGAACAAGGCAATGAAGAATGGTGATCTCCTCTTTCCATTTAATTTCATTCAGCCTGGGTAACTCATTTCAGAAGAAATTTCCAGCTCTAGGAAATTCTTGAGTCACTAAGCTATAATTGTGTTCAGAAGCCTTTGGGAAGAGAAGCCAGAAACCGCTGTGTGTTGGAAAGCAACTTCACCCTTAAAGGGCACTAAGGAAGATATATGTAAAATTATGAACTAGCGTGTAGGGTCAGATGAATTTAAAATCTTCTGAAGATCAAGTATTGAATACCTCTGATGGGCAGTGTCACATATTACCAAAAAAAAAAGCTTTTTACTCAGAACTGTGCTCTCCTACTGACTCTGACACTTTCTAGCTTTGTAAGTATAGGCAAGTCTTATTTCTTCACTTATTTCACTTTTCACATATGAAGTGGCGATAGAAATAGAGTTGCTTTGAAGATCAAATGAGATAGAAATATTGAACATGCTTTGTAGAACTTTGAAAGGATGGGATACTATAAACTGGTTTCACACCTAACAGTAAAGCTTACATGTCTTCAAGGTAATTAGTAGCACAGAGATGAAAGATGCTATGGAATTCTGCTCTTTAAACAAAAGACACTCTGTTACTTGATAGGTAACAAAGGAAATCCAAAGTGTTAGCACATCTACCTGCAGGAAAGGAGAGAGAGGGCAGAGTTTTCATTGTACCAACAATAGGATTAAATTAATGGCCCAATAGCTGTGCCTTTATTTTGAACTTAGCATAGGAGTTGCTTAGTTTTATAAGTAGGTGGTTATTACTTCCTCCAAATGTTATGTTACTGCCTATAGTTACAGTGAATTGAAGTCCTGAAAAAATAGTCAGATTATGGTGAGCAAAGAAGAGAAGACTGAAATTCCTCTGCACAAGCTCTGCTGTGTATGCTCAGGTCTTAACAGTAAGCAGAAGGGGGGAAAGCATGCTGAAGCCCAGGAGAAAAATCAAATGGGAGCTTGGGCAGCATGCAGATGAGTCTCCTGGGGAGAAAATGGCAATAGACCTTCTCTCCAACCAAAGAACAATGCCTATTCATGTGCTCACTACAAATGATGAATTTACTGGAAATCCAAAATGTACCTATGCTGTTTGCTTAAGATAGGACTTTCCTTTTGTATCCACAAGACTTAGTTTTCAACATGATGTAACATGATGAGTGATGCCTATCACCAAGAAAGCTATAGGTCCAAACCAAAGAAATCATTTCTATACAAAAATAGAATGGTTCTGTTTTTCTGTTTTGTTTTTCCATTTATAACCCCATGTAGATATCAAGTATCTGTCATCTAGCATGAATATCTTCTAATTTTACATGTTGAAATGAATGGATAATCTTTAATCTTGCTTAAGAGAGAATTGGATCAGGATATTGACTGTAATAGAATTGGATTGAGAATTTGGCTGTGTTAGTGTTTTCTTCATGCAAATGACATCTTAGGAAATTGCTTGCAAAACTAGCATTTAAATATATTGCATGAAGTTATGCCATGGGATATATCCAAAGATTGAAGAATCAGAAACCCGTACTGGAAACCTTTGTAAGTTAAGGTCCAATTGTTCTATTTTAGGCAAGAACTAATGTGGTCTCAAACTTATGAACAATTTTGTAAAAATTTATAGCCGCAATAATAAGATTCTGTCATTCATGAGTTTCAGATTAAATTTGAATTTCATATACTCCTAAGCTAGCTTTCATGATGTAAATAATATTTTAAAACTTCTCCCAGATATTTAGGAGTAAGAATCCTGAGGGAGAAATAATACATTGTAAAAACACTGGACACCCGTTATTCATGCTTCCTGATTTCAATTTTGTTCAAGATTCCTCTAGTGCAAGTCATTTCCTGCTCTGTAGATAGTCTTGACATCTTACTCTGAAATTCCAGCATTGCCCCAATTGTATTATACCACTCTAAAATAAACTTTTCATGTCACATCCTTTTTATTAATAGCTTTTCACTTTGAATTGCATTTAAAACTAAGTGTTACAGCAATTTCCTGAGCAATAACTAGAAGTTACTGCAGCCTTTCCTCATTTGGTAACCTTTCATCACATACTGTGGATGGATGGCCAAAATAGCCAATTAAAGCTGAGAAAATCATTTTTGCCTTTTTTAACTAAAGCTGACTTTGCTGGAAGGAAGCATGCTAACCTAAGTTGCTGTTTTTTTTTTTTTTTTTATATATAAGATGCAGTAGCAACTCAGATATCAAGCAAAATCATAGGTAAAAGTGAAAGTTCCAAATTTCCTTTAAGGACTTATTCCTTCTACATGCAGGTATAGACTTCTTGCAAAGGGCTGTTCTGCCGCTGCTGGGCTTCCACACCTGTCAAATAGTTCTGTCTGTGCATGTTTTTCCTTTCAAAATAAATGAACATAATGATCAAATATCATGCCTCACATAAATCTTTCTTTATCCAGTGTGGCAAGAACTGAAAAAAAAAAAAGAGAGAGAAAATATTTTGGGAAAGTTAATCCTCAAGCAGAAAACTTGGTATAGGAATTTATTAATTAAAAGTGTTATATTTTGTTTTTATATTATCTTTTTTGGTCAAAACTAAGAAAATGTGTAGAAAGCTTGCCAGATTATTTGCATGTGTTCTAGATAAGGTGTAGTAAGGAGGTCTCCTGACTCAAAGCTATCCTCCTATGTGAAGAATCTTAGTATATTGAAAAAAAATCTAGACGTTTTGACACTTTTTAAATTCAAACTGGTCTTTTCAAAGATGATGAAAGGGATGCCTGGTTAGAAATGGTGACAGGGTCAGTTTCACATAGGCAGAGCTTAGATGAAAACTTTTTCCTACTTGCCAGCTGCTTCTCTAATGAGTGCAATTTAGGTTAATAATCTTCTTGTTTTAAAATAAAAATAATTATAGGAGTAGTTGAGCCTATCAGTCAGTCATTCTTTAATGTGAATGAATTCAAATTACTTTCTTCTTAAATGATATCAATTGCAGAAATGAGGGGACTAATAAGCATTTTTGGTGCAGAAAGAGATTTGTTGGATCTTCAACAGAGAAAACACAGTGTCAAAAGTCGGAGAAAGGAGAAAAAAGAGGTTGGAGCTTTATGAAGTATATATCTACGGAGCCAGAAAGGAAGGGTAGGCAAAGGATGACCAACAGAAACTTAATTATTTTTCAATTTTGCCAGTCTCTGATGTCAAACTTATTTTGTATTGAAACTCATCTTGTATGCCAGTTGTTTTAAACATGTGCTTGCCTCATAAAGAGACTATACAATAGCACCAAAACAAAGACTTCCCTTCTGTAGGAAAGGACTTGGGGGATGGGATAATGTGGAAAGAGTTAGGAAAGAGAGGGAAGGGTGACAGGGTTGGGTAGGTTGGGAGGTTTCCAATCACAGGGGGTAGTACTGTGTACATGTTGGAGCTCAGAACACACACTCCAGACATGGTGCTTTTACCTGCTAGGCACTTTGTACTGAAGGAGACTGGAAGAGCCTGAGGAGTAAGAAGTTCCCTCTGACCAGCTCCTACTTTCCTTTCTTTGTCTTCATTTTTCTCCCTAAGAACGTTGTAGAAACTAGAATTCTTTTTGCCCTCAGCAGGTCAGAGAAACTAGAACTCCTCTCTCCAAAGCAAGGCCACATATGATCTAAGAAGGCCATTCTCTGACCAACCTCACCTGAAAGTAGGCCATAAAACCCTTATTTTAGAATATTCCTGGTACTAAATATTAAAGCATGGGCAGACTGAGGGAGCAAAGCACTATTATACCTATTGAAATTGACAATTTTTTAAAAATTTCAATGAAATTTTATTAACTTGCATTATAGGATGATGATTTTATTTGTGCACTTTGTTATTTTGTCTTTGAAAATTGAAAAAAAGTCCTATGATCAAATGCCAAATAACTCTTATGAAATGCACGTAATTTTTGAAGAGAAAGGGTTTTTCCCCTGATGATTACTGGTATTTTACTGACGTATATATTTAATATGCACAGTAAATATTCCGTTGTGCAAGGTGAGCAGGGGTGGAATCAAACAAGACACCCACCATAAATCACCTCTGCCTTCAAATGAGGCCACTTGAAGTTTTCCAGCTTCTAATGTTTCCTGCCCTGTTGTATGAATTTGTTTTGCCAGGTGGAGATATGGGAACTTTCTCACTTTTCACTTCAGATAGTTTGTCTTGATGATTCCACCTTTTTATGCTTCTTGGGGGAGAAAAGAATAAAAAACATTCTTTACCAATTTATAATATTAGAGAACAACAGACATCACTAGTTTTATATTTAATAACCTTTATTTTAAAAGTAAATTAATCCTGAGATACTAAATGTTTTTTATTAAGAACATTTCAGAATTAAGACTTGTTTTGGTTAGCATTTCATCTATGACATGAGTGATATTGGTTTATCATACCATACTATTGATGAGCTGTGCTATGTGTAATTTTTGGATAGGAGAGATAAATCAATATATCAAACTCAGTATTTTAACTGATAGCTTGAATAAAGATTCTTTATACCTAGTATTTTTAACTATATCTCTACTTAATAAAATAAAGTGATTTTTTTTCTTTTGCATCTTAGCCTAAAGCAAGCTACTTTCTTCTAAAATAGTCACTTTTCAAGAAATGAGAAGTTAGAAAATGATTAAAATACCAAACTAACCTGGGAACTTCAGCTACTAGGTCATACAGTGGCTCAATAAGTAAAATTTACTTTCTTAAACAATTTTTGTTAGAATTATTGGGAGGAAAAGTTTGTTCATTATCCAACATGCTTTTTGTCTCCCTAACTTCAACACAGTTGAATAACATTTGTTTCTGCACAAAGGACTCCATATCATAAGTAGATACCCCATGAGGTGGTAGATTGTCTCAAAAAACAGATGACAAAAATGACACCCTTCACTGTATGTGTATGCCTCTCTTCTCACTAAAAGGCCAAGGTGATTGCCACGCCCCTGGAATCTGGGTTGGTCCTGTTACTTACTGTGACCAGTCATACATGGTGAAATTGATACTGTGCTAGTTCTGAATGAAGGCTTTACTAGAACATTAGCTTTTGCTTTCATTTGGTTGGAATCAAATTGCTATACCGTGAGGACACAAGTCTAGACTAGTGAAGGAGAAGAGGCCACATAAGGACAGTCAAATGCCCAACTGACAGCCAGTACCAACTTCCAGAGGAATGTGGACTTCTTGGATATCCAGCCCTTACTGTGCTATACCATGCTCAGCTGAAGCCAGCCTCACACCTAACTCCAACCAATACCACAAGGAGAAGAGAAGAATACAGCTGAGCCTAGCCTCCCACAAAATCATGGAGGACAAAAATAAAACACTGTTTTAGGGGACTAAGTTTTTGGAGTGGTTGTTTCCAAAGTAGTATGATACTAAAGTAGCTACAGTCTTAACCATAGTGACTTCAGTATCCATCCCAGAGCTGAAACCCCTACCAAGAGTAGACAAAAAGATGTTAAAAATACAAAATAATAAACCGTCTTAGGCATTACAGCCAAAAAATCTCTTACAATGCTATTCTGTCTTTATGCATATCCAGCCCAAGCTTCTCTTTTTCTAATGATTAACACTGTATATCTATCATGGCTGGAGATTAGTAAAATTGAATTTTCTTTCCTTTGAAATGCTTAAATTATTGAAAGAATAAATTTAATTATTGAAACAAACATTTTGCCCCATATTATATTTGGAACATAGTAGTTATTATAAGGAAGCTTGAAAATTTGGGAATATAGTTTCACTCTGGAACTGAAACACACACACAAAATAAAAAAAAGCAAGCACCTTGCAGTTTTTAAAACAGGACAGAAGGCCATAAGAGATGATTGATAAATAAGTTGATGACAGGGACCTGGAATATGCCTCTGCCTGATCAAGATGACCAGGGTGTAGCCTCAAGTTCTCATGTCTGGAATATGACTGATATAAAAGAAAATTGCAGACTATTCAGTCAAGCTGTATCCTGCTTGACTTGACATAACAGTGCTTGTGTGCTCTTAAAAAGAAAAAGAACACTACTGACCATGAATTTTCAGTGTTTATTCTACACTGTGCAGTGGAAACAGTGATCTAATTCAAGGGCTGAAGTTCTTTTTTTTTTTAAGGGCTGAAGTTCTTGAGATAGAAATTATTAGACTGGAGGAAGGTAATTCATCAATTTTCAGAGCTTCCTGTTTGTACCCTGTGAGAAATACAACTGCATCTATTCAGATTTTAGTTTCTCTAATCAGTCTTATAACTTTTTGTTTGAAAGCACTTGCCCAAAAATAGAGAATTACTTATGTATACAATTGACCTACATTCTTGAGGAGGGACATTTTTTACAATAAAGAACACTAAGTCATTTTATTATTGGGTATTATTATGGTATGCAATCCTTAAAATGCATCATATTGGTGAGTAAATAAGAGTAGAGCCATTTTTGAACTTTGGAAAGTAAAGGCAGAGGAAGGGTGAACTGACTCTTCTGAAACAGGGTCACCTATCTTTCGTTCCTTGGATATCAGAGTTCCAGCATCTTGGGACTTTGAACCCCAGGACTTAGACCAGCAGACTACTGAGGTTTTCAGGTCTTTGACTTTGACATCTGGCATATTGATTTTCTTTGACATCTTGAAAATGGCATATAGTAGGACATTTTGGACTCCAAAATGACATGTGTCAATTTTATAGTTAATCTCCTTGTATATATGTATGTATTTATGTACATATACATACATATATCCTTTTACACATAAGTGTGTATACACTATTGTAGATAAGTATATATAGCAGAACTAAATATAGGTTATTAGGTTCTGTTAGGTTATTAGGAAAACCCTGCCTAATATGTGTCTCAATTTTTTATGCCATCTTTGATAAAATATTAATCTTAATATTACAAATCTAACATAATAGCAAAGAAGAAAAAACAAAATTGAGAAATTTTTTAAGTTTACCTTTCTGTTATATTTTTCTTTCTAATCTCTTTACTTTGTTGACAGTAATTGTATCAATACTTCTATCAAAAAATATGCATTAACACTAATTCTATCAATTGCATATAAATTGAGTACAGGTTATTGCACCCTGTTAGAATTATTACTGCATCTCAAAAGGGTATAGATGAACCATCAAAATCTTCTCTCCACCTAAGGGAGGCAGATCACTCTATCTTTGCACAGGGATCAGTTCCTAGAAGGACACTGAACTTGGCTTAATGTTCTATTATTACTGTCTTAAAACACTTAATAATTTTTGAACCAGGGAGTCCATATTTTCTTTTTTAACAGGGCCCTGTAAATCATGAGCTAGTCGTATTTTGGATTTCAACAACTATGATTCCAACAATATCCCCTAAAGAATTTTAAGTGTCCAGGCTATGTTAAAAAAAAATGTACTAGCAACAGAGAATATGTGTTTCAAGAAATCAGATGCAAATCTGTGACTGCACATACCAACAGTAGTTTTAAATGTTAATGTTATTGCAGTAAGAATTACTGAATGGCATATCATAGTATTTCCCAAATTCACTGTGGCTGAAACTGGACATATTGTGCTTCTCCAGTATTTCTTAGATGTCAATGGTGCCTTCTTCCACCTACTCATTATGCCCAAATCCTTAGTTATCTTTGATTCTGTCCCCTTTTTTGGCTCCGACAACCAACACTTGCCAAGAACTATTGATTTTATTTCATAATAACTCTCACTTTGGTTCCTTCCTTCCTATTCTCAAAGCCACTACCATATTGGAAGCCTTCATTACTTTGCTTCTAATTTACTTCAATGGCTTCCTTACTCGTTTCCCAATTTAGTCTTTCTATTCAATTAATTTTACTTATTGCTTTCAGCTTTATTTTCTGAAAGTACAGAAGCACTGATCATGTCTCTCCTTGGCTCAAAAACCTTGAAGCTTTCTCATTTCCTTTGGAATTAAATTCATATTCTTTAGGGTGTCATTTATGTCTCTGAATTAATCTTTATCCACTAGCACAATTATTACCATCTCTTCTTCATAGAAGATACACTAAGATCACATTAACTCCTCACAGTCTATCAGATTTACCGTGAATATTTATAATTTTGTTGACTGCATTTAGTTGCTAAATATGTCTGACAATAACTAAGAGAAGAATTGAGGGCTAAAAGAGGAGATCAAATATGAAAACAAGGTCTAAGTCATGTGGGCCTTATAAGAAACAAAAAAAAGTGACATTTTTTATGCACCATAGGATAAAAAGGGTAAGGTGGTCGGATTTTGTTTAACTAAGCCTATTTATCAAGTAGAGAACAAATTGAGAGAGAGAAATGTGCTGTGGTAAAATACCTTTTCTCTACTCATCCAAGATTCATGGATGAGGCACCTAAAATAAGAAACAGGAATGACAAGAGAAAAACAAATTTATTTGATAAATCTCATGTAGCATGGGAGCTTTCATAAAGAAAATGAAGACCCAAACAAACAGTTAAACTTGTCTTGTTATGGTAGGATAGCTGAAGGTTGCTTATCATGGAGAAAGATGACAGAACAAAATGGTAATAAAATTTGGTGAAATTTAGTAAGGCATGTTTGTTCACGTTGTTTTCTGTAAAACTTCATCTTCAGAGATAAGTTTCTTCCTTTCTTTTGGGATAGGAAGGACATCTCAATAAGGGATCTTATGAAAATTCTTCCACAACTTTATGACTTCACATGAAGGTCAGAAAATCCTTTCTAGATTTTGCTCACTGGACTAATGAACTTCGAGTAGCCTTCCTGTTTTTAAGGATTTCTCAGATTCTATCAACTAATGATATTCAATATATTACAGTACCGTATTTGGGGTAATGGAATGTATCTTCACGTGAGATGGTAGAGTCATCTTAGGAAAACCTACTTATGAGTGGAGTATAGTCAACAAATATGAGATGCTTAGAATGTAGTATCCATCAAATATAAAAATTGAATGTATATTCAAAGACGGCTCCACATTTCTTCAATAAGTTCACTTACCAATGGAGAGAACACAGGAAGAATATCAGGTGGTGGTAGAAATGAGAAGCAGGGTTTGGGCGGGAAGAAATAGGTAAACTAAAACCAGTTTTGGGATATAATGAGCCATTTAGAGAATATGTCTTGAAGGCAATGGGAAAGGGCACTGAAAGAGAACCCAAAGAAAAATATCATTGATTTAACAACTCTGCCTGGTTAATTTAAATTAGTTGGGTTTTGGAAGAATTTTCATGGGAAAAGAGATGTCTTCAAAGAATGATAGGAGGAATTCTCAGAGAAAGGTGAAATTGACTCAGGAACAGCAGAGTTCTTAGCATAAGTGATGGAAAAGAATTTCAGCACATAAGAGACCCAGGCAGAGACAGAAGTTTATTTAAGGAAGTAGATACATATGTAAGGGAAAATGGAAGAATCTCAAGAGAGAAGCCTTTAGGGTAAAGCAAGAATACACACTCAAGGTAGAATGTGGGCTATCTCCAGAGGGAGACAGTCACCATTGGTGGGGAATGTTAATATTTACGGAGGGACTGTTGCTACGGGCTGGACCAGAGGTAGAGCCAGGGTGGAGCTACACAGTTTCCAACCAGTTTTTCCTGTACATGTGTATTTCCCTCCTGTTACAAGGGCATGTTGCCCAAGAGTTGCAGTTGTTCATGGGCGCTCTCTGCATTTCAGTGGTTCCTTTAAGACTCCATATCTTTCCCTTTATTCCCAAATTTTGATCTCTGAATCAAAACTATATAAGAAATAAACAAAATGTGAAATAAGTATTCAACATTGATGTGATATATTTCTAACTTCAGCTATGAGCATTTTTAATATTATAATTTCTCCTTTGTTAATATAAAATAATAATTCTACCCTAAAGGAATAAGACAATAGTTAATTCTGAGCCAAATATAAGTGAGTCCAGCCCAGGAACGTGGATTCAAGTTACCCTGAATTACATGATCCACCACAGAACAGTTCACATGAACTTCTATAGTCATGGAATAAAGGAAAGTCATAAATCAATACATTTACCAATCACATCCGTGGGAACATCAAGTAGATGGACTGTAGCAAAGTAGGAAAAGCTCTGCTGCGGTTTTCAGATTTTATAACCTTCTTAGCTTTAAGATTGGTGGAAACTGGAGGCCTGCTAAGCTTAGTTATACATTCCAAGGAATTCACTTAATAGCCATGATAACGTTAGGTCAGATACAAAAGTGAAGGTAAATGGCTCTTACAGGATCTCAAATAGCCCCAGATAATTTTGATTCTTTACCTACAGCATTCCATTTCCCCACAAGCAGGTCAGCCAAGGTGCAGTAGTCTATACCTTTAATATAGTCACAGCCTTTTCAGAAAAACAATGTTTGCCCCTTCTTACTTTTAAAATTAATTTCATGCTTGTACCCTGAAGGAAATTGCAAAATATATCACTGATCAAGAAGTGTTATTATCTGTCTTTTTGTTTGAGAAGAAGCTGGTGCTAACTATTCATATCTAACAAACTTTATAATACAGAGAAGTAATGACAAGAAGGGAAAGTGAGAGGTCCTGGCATTATAACAGAAAGATGTCAAAATCCTCTGAAGGCAATTTTCAGATTGATATGATTGCCACATTTCTGTTGATCAAAGATAATTCTGCCTTTAAGTGTCTGCTTGGTACTTAGCTCTTGGATAATGGTAAAAGATATTACACATCCTCCCACCTGGTATTACAGCTTGCATAGCAATAATGAAGACAGATTAGTGCTATTTACCTACTGACACTGACAAGAGTAGCTTGTCTTTGTTCCTCTATTTTATCATTAAAGTCTTATTTTTCAGCATTACATTGCCTGAAGACAGCATGCTGCAATCTTGAATACCAAAGGAAAGGTGTTTAAAAATAGCATCAATGGTCCAGATCACCCCCATCTAAAACCAAGGCAACTCAAATGTAATGCTTTCCTCTGTTCTTAATTTACACTTTAATGGAAATATAATGAACTTGGAAAACATCATTCTGATGATCAAGAGAGGTATAGAGGCTGAAGAGGAGAGTGATAATACATTATATTACTTTTAAATGATATTTTGGTTTAAATCATAGAGTTCAAAACTTCAAAGATTAACAAAATCCTTATTTCACTCTAACATAGATATTATCCAATGCCAATACAGAGAAGAAGGTGATAGGATAGTTAAATTTGAACTGTATTGACAGGAATATCAAAAAACTCAGTTTTGATATTAAAATTTCTTTTGAGGTCTGTTGATTTTTATTAATTCATCTCCAACTACCCTGGGTGGTCAAGAAAACTGACAACTTCTTTTTTGCTGTTGTTTCCTCTTCCCACAAGAGTAAATTGCTTTAACAAACATAAATCGTTAATGTAGGATATGAACACTTTTGGAGAAGTCCAAGTGGATTATATCATTCTGCTTTACTCTTGTCAGCTGTCACTGTCATTTACTCAATGCAGTTAATCAGATTTGTTCAGCTTCACCTCCACTTCAGAAACCCAGCCTGACCTGCAGAACTCTATACCAGTTCAAGGATCCTTCTTTTGGCAAAGACAAAATAAGCATTTGCCTGTGAGCCCAGGTTTATAGTAGCAGTGATGTCAAGTCTCCTAACAATGATTTAGCTACAATTTAGTTGGAACCATTGTCAAATATCCATAGCTCCAAGCAGGCAATTGTGTTGACATTACTAAAATTCTCCCCATAACCAAGTGCACACTTTAATACTGCTTCCCAATCCATTTTCCCTTCTCATTAACGATCACTGAACCATTATTTTTCCTTTTACTGGTTTTAAGTTGTGGGATCTGTTGCATGGGTTTATCTTGCTTTTAATTACTTATTGGACATGTTGAGGCAGAGACTATGTTCACTACTGAACATAGATATTAGCCTTTTAGAATTGCAAAGGACTTTAGTCTTTCGAACAGTTTTTGAATAAGAGGAGTCTACATCATACCACAGAAAGAGCATGCTGTGTTTACACAAATTAAGGGTGAGGATGAGAAATGGGGGAAGCAGATAGTCTTACCATGGCTTCTGAAATTGAGCCAAGGTGGAAGGATTATTGATTTATCTAGAAATCAGATCCCATATACGGGAAGTAGTCTGGGATCCATCCTGTATAGTAGCATGAAGGATAAAACAGTATTTAAAATTTCATGTTCTAGAGAAACTCTTAAAGGCAGTGTTTCATATCCTAGCTAGATACAAGCAAGTTTTTCAATAGTTGAAGTTCCAGTTTCATCAGCTATAAAATTTGAAATAATATATTAACTGTCTTGACAAAGCTGTTTTGTGGATAAAATGAGGTTTACCTGGTAAAACACTTAACATATTGCACACACTTTAAAACTATTTATTTAATTTTTAATTACTCAACAATCATTTGTGTTAACAAAATTTTTCTCTTAAGCATAAAACCAGTGTAGAGATAGGATAATTAAACACATAAAATGCCCGTTTACTCACAAGACTACAAGTCATAAAGCTATCTTTTCAGATTTGATGTTGGACATAAAAACAGTGTTTCTTTTAACCTGAGTTTCAATCACATTGTTCGAGACATAAAAATGCATGTGTGAGCTATTTCCCTGTCTGTGGCATAACCCATCACTGCACACCTCACTCTCTAACACACACACACACACACACACACACGCACGCACGCACGCGCACACACACACACACAGCTGAAAAGGGCAAGTGAAAACTACTTGCTCTGACTATTGTTCTTTTTTCTCCTCCTCCCCCTCCTCCTCCTCTCCGCTCCTCCGCAACCTCCTCCTCCCACATTTTCCTCTTTTTAATCCTCCTTTTTTTGGATTGAATGGGGAAGAAAATGGGAGCAGATGAACTATGTCTCTAAAAAGTGCACAGAAGTGAAGGTTATATGCCCTGTCAGGGTCTCAGTATTTAAGGCCATTTGGTTTCTAGTTGCTGGAATTGAAAGACATACAGAAGACTTTGAAATAATTGTAAATGAAGACTGACTACTAGGAATGTCCATTTTCACAAATTACTCCATTTCATCCTTCTTCAGGAAAATTTAAATCATAAAGAAATAGTGATTACATTTCACAGCAGGATGGGTTGATTCAATCCCCTAATCCCTTCTCAGCATATAATATACCTGCTTTAAGAATTCTAATTAACAATGGGAGTAAATCACTGGGGTAAATTAAGAAGACTGACATACTTGTAAACAGTATATTAAGGAAGTCCTTTGAAGAGGCTGAAACAATTTATTTCCCCTTTCTAAATAGGTTTTCTTGTTGTTGTTGTTGTTGTTATTGTTATTAAGATTCTTTGCAATTGAAGAGTCTTAACCACCAACTGTGAAAAACCAGATATGGGACCTCGCACCTCTGGGTCAGCAATTCAAATCTGGCCAAAATCAGCACTGATTGAAAATCAGTACTAATGAATGGATCATAATGATCTCAGTAGATGAGTCCATGGACTTGGTCACTCTCTGCAAGTAGACAAGGGCCATGGTGACAAATCATGTCATACCATGCATGACACACGCTTGAATACATTGGTACTAAATGACATCTTTGTTGTTTATCTCAGTAAGTTGGCTCACTATTTAATGAAGAGAAAACCGTAGTCGTCATTCTTCCACAAATCATATCCATTAATATATAACCTGATTTTGTTCAAAGTAATAAACATTTTATATTTTGGTGAGTACACTTAGAACTCTGATTCTAAGCTTCCTAAATTGAATTTTATACTTCTTGTGGTATAGCTTGGTATATTTCAGACATCTATTTTTTTAAACACTGAGATGTTTATTTTAATGTAAATATTTATTTCAATGAACATCATGATCTGATCATTGGAAAACTACTTCTCCATTCATATTCCAAACCATGAAAAAGAAAAGAAATTTGTTTAAAAATCTTTTATTTGTTCTTTTCAATATTATTCTCAAGAAAACATATAAAGCACTGAAGTCTGTTTTATGCTTTCTTTTGTGGGTAAAGTAAATTTCAGTGGAAAACAAGGGTAAAAATTATTCTTGGGAAGCATTAAAATGGCACATTATTAAACTTTTGTGGTATTGTTTGGAACAAGGTGTGACATGTAAGAGGCTGCTCCACTCTGCCTTCAACTGTCCCAGAAGAAAGTTCAAGCTAAGGTGAAGGAATCTGGGAAATATGTTACATGATGTAAAATAGTTCCTCAGTAGTGCTTCTCCAAACAAATTTCCAGAGATTTGTAGCTTTTTTGATAATACCATGGATTTCTCATCTAGATATTTTCTCTTGTCCTTTAAAATAGTCATACTTTGCATTTGTATCCTTTTGACAGACAGTACATAAATGCCTTTTACATGTATCATGTTTTTCCATACTTCACAAAATTCATGGACCTAAGTGGTCAGTAATTTAGCCCAAACCACACAGCCAAACGGAAGCATAGACTACAGCAGTCAAATCAGAAGCATAAATGAGGAAAGAAGCTAAATCACTTGAGTGGAAGTCATGAGACTGAAGATAAACAGTGGTATAGCCTGTTGACTGACACATGGTACAGGTATACTTTCCCATATGTGTACAAATTATCAAAAATATGTAGATGCTATTGTCTAGTGGAACATAATTTTCTTTCAAAATGATTGTGACTTTTTTATGTATTTCTTTGTAAACACATATTAAATGTAAGATGAGAGCTCACTTTTTTTTTCCCACCTATAGGTAAGGGTATCCTCATGTATTCAATGAATGGTTGAGCTCTCCAGCACTCTATTTTGATGTCTCCCAGAAGCATCTATACATTGCCCAATACCTGCAATATCGCAAAGAAATTCTCAAACTAGGAATTTATCTCTGAACCTGTGTTGCCTTTGGATCTCCCTCATCATCACCTCCTCATTGCTGCAAACCAAGTGTAGGGAGCAGTGAGCAAGGAGTCAAACAGCAAAGCTTTCAGGAAAACTCTTCTATGAGAGCAGTGACAGGCATGGGTATGAAAACTTTGTTTTCTGAAAGCAGTAGTATAACAGCACCCAAGGAGCAGGGACCAGTGGTGGAAATGCTGTTGCTAGGTTTTGAATAGACATTTGCATTCTCATATCTAGAGAAGTAGACATTTTTCTACATTGCAAAGATTAAAAATTGCAAAGATTAAAAATTGGCATTTCAATAGATGTAGAATTAGAGATATATGATGGTGAAATTAGAAGAGTAAAATAATCATTACTAAACTACAGGGATCCTTCTTTTCTCAAAGGTGTAAAGGTGGTGTTGGTAAGCTAAAAGCCTAAGACATGTGTTCACAATTACTTAACCATGTGGAAATAGATCTAAACTAAGGCTATATGTGGAAGGTAGATTTGCAAAATAAGTAACTTGGTTGGAAATAAAAAGAAAAAGATAAAATTATTTATATGCTCATGTTGCCAAATGAGCTATTTGTATTCAGTGCACAGAACTGAAATGAACATGATTAAGGTTAAGATGTCTAGAAGTAAGGATTGGAAATTCAATGGGGAAAACACTGTGGCAATATAAAATATGAATGTGAGGATAGAAATCTGTTATTCTAAACAGTAATACTCCATTAAGTAAATAAATAACCACTAAATTTTGATGTGAAGTATAGTCTAGTTATCAAGAGACTTGAAAATGGCAGTTAATAAAAAATACATTTAATTTTAAAAAATATGAAGTCACTATGAAAAATTTACATAAAAATACACTTTTAATTTCAACTAGAAATGCTAGCCCTTGATAGAAGATGAATGGCAAACACAATGTGAAACTTAACTCTGACATTTGTTACTTAGTCTTCAGACCATTTGCCCAAAGGATGAAATCGCTCCACAGGTCAAAAAGGCTGATAATGGGGAAAAATTGCACACACACTCTGTGGCCCTAGGGACTAGTAGTGACCCAGGAACAGTAACAATTATTAACAACATTGATCATCTGGGTTTGTTTAAAAAAAATAAAGTCAGGTATAATAATAATGAGGGAAGTTGGTCATTACCATTTTACAAACACAAGAAATGAATTCCTCCGGGCCTGAGAAACACTGAGGACTCTATATCACATACTCTTGGCAGCTGATAGCACTGTTTTGCTTCTCGGTTGATTTTTTTCTTTCCTGCTTGTGGTAACATTATGTGAGATAAGAGAATTTTGATTTCTATTGATACACTGAATTTTGGCCTCCCCACCCCATTCATATGTCAAAACTAAGATGTCACAAGAGAGTACCTTTAAAGAAGTAATTACAATTAAATGAGTTCTTAAGAGTAAGTCCAATGTGACCAATATAACTAGTGTCCTTGTATGGAGAGAAAGAGACACCAGGGGTATGCACCCACAAAGAAAAGGCCCTGTGAGGACTCAGCAAGAGAGGGTACTCTGCATGCCAGGGAGAGAGACCTTAAAAGAAACCAAGCCTACAGACACCCTGATTGTGGACATCCGGGTTCCAGAACTATGAGAGAATAAATTTCTGTTACTTAGGTCACACAATCTTTGGCATTTTTTAAATAATCACCTTAGCAAACAAAGATATAAATTTGATGTCTATTTATCTGAAGATAATAGACTTATCTAATACACAAGTAATAAGTTATCCTGTGTGTTATGGAAACAAACTTCAAAAATCATCTTTCTACTTAGGTTGACGTGATTATATGTCATTTTCGAATAGACAAAAATGTTTAGCTTTTAAATGTCCCTTCTATTATATACATATATACAATATATATTATATAATATATAATATAGACTACTGTATAAATATATAAGGCTAGTAATGGTGCATATTCATGTAACTGATAGGTTGTTTCAGTTAAAATATTATTAAAATAGTTCAGCCTGGGAAAATATTTTCATCATAGAGCATTCTGAAGAGGCTGATGTAGTACTGATGCATAAAGAAGATGTTTTTGACTTTAAAATATCCAATCTTAAACCTTCATGTGCTCACCATATAGTTTTGATCATTTACCATTTGCCATGATTATATTAGGTGAGGAAACAAGGCCCACTGGTCTGAAATTGATGAAATTTAGATAATAAAATAGGAAATTTCAAGACAAGTGACATGTCTAAATAATGAATTGATGATTCAGAGGGGAAAAAAATGTCATATTTTTCCCTATTGTTCTAAATTCTCAGCTAGGGCTACTCTATCAAAAGAGATTAACAGAAGCCTATAAATGTATTTAATATGTTTTTTTTATATGATACAAGTGCCTTCATATGAAATGAACTAAAGAAATGGGTAAATCTAATTATTTTTATAATAGGTTTGCTGAAGAACAGAAATTCCTAGAAAAATGTGGTGGGATAGAAGAGTTCTGAGCTAAGGGTAAAAAATAGAAAAATGTAGCAAGACCTGTTATTTTAGTTTCCTGTCCATGTCCCTCTGTCTTCAGAAATGAGGTCATTGCTTTGCTCTGGATCTAATCATCTGTTTCAGGGGAAAAGGGCAGGGAACTTCAGAGTCTCTACTGTCATTTCTCAGATTCCTTCAGCTTAAAATAGTCAATATGCCAAGGTGTATAAATTTTGGGACAGCACATTTTGATGAACACCAATGGCAATTATGAAGGGTGCCTTGGGATTGTAAACAAAGGGTCCTGCTTAAGTAGAGGGTGGGAGAAAAGATTGAGGGAGACCTGTCAGTGTAAATTGAAGCACAAAGAGCATGATGTGAATAAGGTTGGAAGTGGAGCTTCCAGAGGGTGGTAATAGCACTTCCTAGACTGTCAAGTGGTAGTAGCTCCTACATTAGAGAATCCAACAGAAGAACCACTATGGCTGAAGTAGAAATTATGCCAGGAGAAAAAGCACCATAAAGATGTGAACATTCTGCTATAGCAAAGGGAAGCCATCGGACAGTTGTAAGCAAGGAAAATAGCTAATTAGACTTGTATTTGAAAATGTCATGTTGGCCTCATGTAGAAAGCAAGGAGACAGGAGTTTGAGTGAATACAGCAGACCAGTTGGAGGTTTTCTGGAGTAACTCATGTGTGAGATACTCTATGCTTGAGTCAGAATGTTGTAATGAATTTGGTAAAAAGCAAATGAATTTATATTATTTTGACAGTAGAACCAAGGGGACTTGGTACGAAGAGACACACACAAATATACACACAGTGAAGGAAATGTCTGAGAACACAGGTTCCAGAGAAACAGGAAGTACATAAAGGCTATGTATGGAGAAGAAATTGAGAAAGTATAAAAGTCATAGCTAAGATTTATAGATGTCTATATATATCAGACAAGGAACTAAGAATTTTATAATGCTATTTCATCATTATAATGTCCAACACAGTGCATGTTTTGGTGGGATTCTGAGAAAATATCCCTTTTGGGGGTCCTGAAATCCCCTATAATCAACAATGTTGTAAGACTCTCTCTTTCTCACTAGACTGTCCCATAAATTAGATAAATTCTTTAGCCTTACATTAAATGCAGGCTGATTCAACTTGACTATAAAATAGCAATTGACTTTAGGCCAAAGACTATATTTGGAATGTGAAAATGTGATTAGTTTTGTGAATATGTAATTTAAAGGGATCACCCACAGGTACTCTCAGAAAGAACTATGGCTTTCTCTCAGGGACAACCCTATGCATTAAGAGGCAAATACAGGTCAGTCTATATAGTTGTACTTGCTGAGACCTGTCTATGAAATTCCTGTCCAGAGTAATGAAAGCCAGTGCTGCAGGGACCCTTGGGCTGTCAGAACAGCAACCAAGGAGATCTGTAGTAATCTTGGAGAGACGAGAAGTTGTAGAAAGTAATTTCATTGAGCTATGTACTCCATAGAATGTGGCACAACAGAGATGAATACATTAAAAATGCATATAGATATTTACTTTGCAGGAAAAAATGACAAATATTCATCAGAAGAGGTCTGGTTAAATAAATTTTGATGTGTCAGAATAATGAACAATTTTGTGACCATTACAACTGCAGAACAATATACAGTTAGGAAGGAACTCTACTATAGGTATATCTGAAGTTCAAGCTTCGGAGTGATTTTACGTTATTTCAATTAATTTTGATTGTTTAATTTTAGTAAACAATCACAGAATTATGTGATGTTCATTTTTAATTGATGACTGTCAGCATGATTTATGTGTATTTCATAGCGCAAGCATAAGATAGGTGGTTTTTAAGGTTAATAAATATTTGGTTATATTAAGAAATTAGACTGTGACAAATAATATTTATATTGAGTTTATTTGTCCAGGACTAGGTTCCAATTTACTGCTAGGTTTCCAAATTAATTAACACATTAGAACTAAAGTTTTATGAAGACATGAAACATTTCAATTTTGTTGAGACTGATCAATACTTTCTGAAGGAAATGAATATATTTAATAGGTAAGTTTGCAATAAAGGACAGAGGATATATGAGGCAAATACATGTGTAACTACCAGATCAGTCACTTCAGTTTTCTAAATCATATCCTCTTGATTTAACAAAAAATAAAAACAAAAAGAAACGCTATAATAGATTCACAAAGGATTTATAAAATTTAAATAAGATAATGTATGTAAAGTATCTAGCACTTGTCTATTATTTGCTAAGCATGGAATAAGTTATTATTGATGTTCTATTACCTAAGATACATTAATAAGTTCTTAACTGCTGTTTTCTAAGGAAGTCCTATGAACATTCTAATTTTAGTGTTTTTAGCTTTATTATTATAAAATACCTATAGTGATTGAGTCCAGGAAATAGAATTCAAGTTAGCTGAAATATAGAAGTGTTCTAAAACATTGTTTATCATATGCTTTTAGTGATACCCCTACAATCCATTACTTTGTGGTGATGTTTCTCTGGGGTTATTACTAAAAGGGCTGCAGTTAAAGAAATGCAAAAGAGATTATTAACTTTCAAACAGGAATCCATATTCATGTATTATAAATCTGAAAAAAATTGAAAATTATTTGATTTTCCATATCCTCTTTAAAGATAATTCTAAATGGGTGAATGGTGTAGACACGGGCAAATTTGTTTACAGCGAGAGTTATGACAAAGATTAAATATAAAATATACTTATTTTTTATTGTCATGATAGATGTATTCATATAATATAGTTCTTCACATATTGGTTCTTATTTATTCACCTAAAAAATTTATAAAGAGGCAGAGGTACAAAAGTAAATGAAAGTTGGGAAATACAATCTGAGTGCAGTTGTAAATCATATTTTGAGACAAGAATATCACTCAAGCCAGGTGGTTTGACAACAATCTTTTCTTTTATCATAGACATATAGAAATAAAAGTGTGTGCATTATAATATAAAGCTCCTGGAATTGGAATTTGCATTGGCTGGACTCCTGTAACTTGCTCCCAGAAGCTGGCCCTACATCCTATTTTTTCTGACTTGTAACTGCCTAGATTAGTCTCATTGCTTTTGTGCCTTGTATAAATAGAATCATAAGGCTGGATATGTCTATCTTTTCTTACATGTGTTTGTGTGATCCATGTGTACTTGGTACACTGGGATAGTTAACATTGCTGCATATCCATTGTATGAATATTCCACCATTTATTCATTCTTCCACCCTTGGCAGTGCTGCTACAGAGATTATAGTACATGTCTTTCAGTGAACATGTATGTGCAGATATGATGGGCATATTCCTAGGAGTGAAATTATTTATAGGATAAACAGAGTTTCTCACCTGTAGGGAATATTGACAAATAGTTTTCAAAAGTAGTTGTATCAATTTATGTTCCTCACCTGCGGCATAGGGGAGTCACAATCACTATGGGTTCTTACCAAGAGTTGATTTTATCTAATTTTTTCTATTTTGCCATTCTAATATCACATTTTATTTTTGTAGTTAGTAATTTCATGATGGCTAATGAAATTTAACAATTTTTATATGTCTTTTGGGCATTTTGATCATCCACACATCCATCATGATTTGCAATACCTTATAATGAATACAGAATCACAGATAAGAGTATGCCTTAGTCAAATGGTCATTCTGTCTCTTCCTTGCTTTCTTTTATCTCATTAAGAGTCTTTTCATCCAATAGTTGTATTTTAAAAGCTATTATTTTATACCTACAATTTTTCTAATCTCAAATCTTTCATCCTCCCACTTATCTAACTAGATTCATATGGATGATATTTCTGTAACTTAAATACGTTGCAATGAAGTAACTATAAGCTACATAAAAAGTAGGAAATGTGGAGAAAAATAGAAAGTTACAGGTCTATCTAAAAGAGAATTTAGTATTTTCATGAAGCATTTATTAAATAAACTATCTCAGAATTAATACTGAGATTTCTTGTTCTGAAACTAATGATACATTTCTATTTCCTAGAAAACCAGAGTAAATATTTGAACCCAGTAAATTTTAACATATATTTTATTTTAGGATAATTTTAAATTTACAGAAAAACTGCAAAGTTAGTGCAAAGTTTCCATATCCCCCACACTCCATTTTCCTTGTTGTTAACATCTTATATTGGTATGGTACATTTGCCACTATTAATCAACACTGAACATTATTAACTAAGTAAATCCCATATTTTCTTTATTTAAATGTCTTAGGCATTACCTAATGTTTTTCTTTCTTTTCCAGAATCCTATACAGTATACCAAATTGCATCGAGTCATCATATTTTCTTAGACTCTCTTGTGTGACAGTTTTTTAGACTTCCTTTGTTTTTGATAATCTTGGCAGTTTCGAGGAGCATCAGACAGTTATTTTGTAGAATGTCCCTTAAATTGGAACTTACCTGTTGGGTTTTTTTTTTTTCCTTCTTTTTGTAAATCACAATTTGACAGGGGTTTTTGGTTTGGGAGAGGAAGGAACAAGACCACAGAGATAAAGTGCCATTCTCATCCCATCACATCAAAGGAACATGCTGTCAGGGGGATTTATCACTGTTGATGTTCAACTTGGATCACCAGGATGAGGCAGTGTTTGTCAGGGCTCACTGCTGCAGTTCCTTTCCTTTTCCTTCCTTTCTATGTTACATTCTTTGGAAGGAAGTCGTTATGTACAGTTTATACATAAGGAGTACAGGGCTATGTTCTGACCCCTTGAGGGCGGAGTGTGTGCATGCATTAATTGGGGTTTTCCTACAGAGGAGATGTGTTATTCTTCCACAATAACCTATGCATTATTTACTTACTACTTGTATCAGTTAGGAAGTATGAATATCTATTGTATGTTTTGTGTTGTAATGCAATATGCTGCTATTTATATACTCCATGTGTTACTCAGATCGTTTCAGCTTTGGAATTTTGGGAGCTCCTTTGGTTGGTTCATCATTCCCTGTGATATACACCCATGGGTTTGTGTGTGTGTATGTGTTGAGCACTTCCCTACTTTCAGGCACTATAGGGGACTTAGACATTTAGGTTTCATTGGTTTCATGCTCCAGGCTCCTCACTCTCCAGTCTTTGAATCAACTGTTTCCTCTTTAATTGGAGAACGGAATAGGAAATACCTGAGTGTTGATGCACTTTTTAGGTGAAAGTGTCACTTATACTTTAAAAGATTACATAAAATCATTAAATTCAGGAAAGTTGGTATAAGTGTTTTAAAAAAAAAAAAAACCTTGAGTGTATTTCCCAACTGAACTAGTGCATGTTTCAGAATAAAAGGGACTAAATACACATAACTGTTTCCAAAGTTACTTAATAGGTTTATCATAATAAGTATTTAACTTGGGCTAGAATTAGTCTACTCATAGGACTGACTGATGGACTTACTAATTAAAAAGTAAATTAGGTTGAATGTAGCAAATACTGTGAAGGGCATGAATATTCTGCTTGATAACATTTTTTTTATCTTACTGTAACTTAAGAAAGGAAATGATTTTGACTGTTGCCTTGAGTGTTAAACACTCATCGTTTAAAGATGAATGGCTTGAGAGAGAACTTTGTGTATGTTTAAAAGACCAAAAACATATGGAGAGAAATTTGTAGAATTATCTTAATAGATGCAGACAGATTTAGAGCCTTATCATCACAGAAGATGGCTACACATTTTATCCATTTTTTTCTGTTCATTATGAAAAGGCTCATATTTATCTATGGTATTGGTTCCATTTAGGGGTGAAACAAAAATGAAGTAGACCTCAATAAAAATATGTTTAGCCTGTTGAATGCTTACATATTGACTGAGGTGATTTTGAGTAGCAGAGTGGAATTTATAAGGAAAAATGAACAACCATGTAGAGCCCACCTATATGGAGAGGATAAAATAAGACATTTTGCATCTTGTATTGCTATTTTAAAAAGAAATTATTTGGACCTAGTGCATTCCTAAATTTTTTTCATTTCCTGTTTACTTTTGTTTCTAACTAAATTTTTAAGTTTTACATCCTAATTAAAAAATATGACTGCAGTTCACATTACTACTCATTTTTTTCTCATTTTTCTTTTGGATGTTGATGACTGAACCCAGAGCCTCATGGCACTACATTCCCTGTCCACAGTCCTACTCTTCACAGACTTTCTCAATGGACAGAAGTACTATCTGATGTCTTTTCTAACACATACCTTCCGACACCTCATTTTAAGTGAGAGTTGTATATATCCTGGCAAGAGTGGGTAGGCCCAGGTTTTTGGAGGTCCAGGTTTATACAATTTGAGGAGCTACCTTAAATAACACAAAATAACTAATATGAAATTTAGTACAGAACTTCGGAAGAGGTAGGGGACTTAGACATTTAGGTTTCATTGATTTCATAATAAATCTGTCTTTTTGTGCAGGCACATAGATGAATTATTCTGTTGCCTGCCCTTACCTGTTTGACCATAATGTATGAACTGCCCTTAAGAAGTGAAATCAGAACTGTTCATGTCTTAAACACATGGTGTTATGGATACAAAAGGAAGGAGCATTGTGAGACAATTGTACAGAGGTCTCTCATGGTGATGCAAGTCTTGCTGGCGGAGGCACTTACTGCCTTTTCTCGGTTATCTTTTTAGATATTTGTAGTGTAAGCAGCTTTAAAAGAAAGAGGTAGTACTTCCTCTGGAGCAGAAGGCAGGTTTGCTTAGAGCTTTAGAAGATACCAAGTCTTTCTCCAGAGAAAAGAGAAAAGGCTTGTTCTGTACCCATCTTAAGATTTCAGTTCTCTAGGTCCAGAGTTTCCCTCCTATAAAGGAGCTCCCATTGTACGTGCAGGTGTGAGTTAAACTACATCTTTTACCTCTGAGGATTTTGGCTCAGGGAACTTTGCAGAAGTGCTGATACGCCACTTTTACTTTGAATAAAAATCTTTCCTCCTTGATCCAGGAGGCTTTTGTCTTTGACAGCATCCAGGAAACTTCCCTGACTCACTCGTTACCTTGTAAATAGGGTAAAATCTTAACTGCTTAGCAGTTCTTGACACTGCTGATCTCCTATTCTCCATTAAGTTTATATCTAGCAAATGATCAAATTAGTTCAAAACTATTGAAATGTTTGACTTATGTGCAGTGTCAATTGTTCTTTTAGTTTATCTGTATTCTTTTTCTTTTTCTTTTTTTTTTCTTTTGGTACTAGATTCAACACAAGGGATGTTGTTTTCCTGCTGAGCCACATCCTCAGCTCTTTTTATTTTTTATTTTGAGACAGGATTTTGCTAAGTTGTTTAGGGCCTCACTAAATTGCTGAGGCTGGTCTTGAACTTGCAATCCTCTGGCCTCCTGAGTCGCTGATCAGTATTCTTATATTACTTTATATTAACCTGTATTTTACAGCTTATATGATAATAAAATTTGGTTTTAAGCAATATTTCCTCCCTTTTTTTCACAAATAATTATATTCCAAGCAGTGTGATCAGCACTGAGAATCAATGGTATACAAAAACAGACCCAGTCCCCAGTGCCAGAGAGCTTCAAATGGAGTCTGAGTGTCTCCCCAACTAGACATTTGAATTTCTTAAAAGCTCACTTATGTATCATTCATTTTTGTTTCCCACTTTACCAGAAGGCCTGGAACATATTAATGGTTCATTAAAAAACAGCTTTATTGAGCTATAGTTGATAAATAAAAAACACTACATATTTAATGTATTCAATTTCATGAGTTTCAGTATATGTAAACACTACAAAATCATTATCCCAATTATAGTAATCAACATATTCATCACCTTGAAAATTTCTTCACATTCTTCATTGTTTTATGGTACAAATGCTTAATGTGAAATCTACCTTCTTATGATTTGTGTATATACAACATAGTATGGTTAACTATAGGCACTATATTTTCTAGAAGAACTCTAGAACTTCTTTATCTTGCATAACTGAAGCTTATACACATTGGAAGCAACTCTCCATTTCTCCCACTCCCAATACCTGGAAATGTTTCTACTCTGAATTTGTATGTGTTCGAATACTTTAGATTTCTTCATATATGTGGAATTATGCAGGCCTGTCTTTCTGTGATTGGCTTCTTTCACTTTGTGTAATATCTTCCAGATTCATCCACATTGTCTTATGATAGGATTTTCTTTTTAAGTCCTTAATGATGATTATTTTCAACTAAATTGGTTTTCAAAGCTAGAAGAAGAAGAAGAAGAAGAAGAAGAAGAAGAAGAAGAAGAAGAAGAAGAAGAACAAGAACAAGAACAAGAAGAACAAGAAGAAGAACAACCACCACCACCACCACCACCACCACCACCTTTGTCTAATATGTGTTGGACACTGTAAAAGACACTTTGCAAAATTATATTCATGTAATCATATTACATCCCTTTGAGTTGAATATTATTTCTTAACTTTGAAGATGAATATTTTGAGGCTTGGGAATATTCAGTCATTTGCTCAGTGTCATAATATCCAGAAATGATAGCCTGATTTCAAATGGAGGTGTCTCTGTGATTGTAAGTTAGAAAGCCTTACCTACCTTCTTAGTCCACTCTAATTTGTGCCAAAATCTTTGTTGTAATCTCCTACTCTAGGAATGTGGAGTATTTTCTGACATCTAATAGAGGGATTAAAGAGGAAGAATCAATAATTATAATTCAGTCTTCCATTACCAGTTAATATACTTCCACATCTAAAAACTCTAAGTGTCTGTAGAATAATTGTAGTGAGGAAATAGTTTATCTAAAAAATTCTTATCATCAGGAAGTAATACAAATGGAAAATTGAGTGACTGAGGTTGAGATGAAAGTATCCTAGGACTATTGCCTGAGCACATCTGAAATTCCTATAAATGACTTGGATAAGATAATACTTTATGTTTTTTGTAATAGACTAGGACCTGTTTCATAAGAGTTGAGATTGATTATTTTCATTAATTACTGTTTTTACAGTAATTAGAAAAATGCATAAGACATGATATATATTTAATAAAATCTGTTAGATGAATGAATAAAGAAAATTTGAGAGCAAACAATAATTAACATACTATTATGAGAAAAAACAATCAATTTTCCTCCTGAATTTAGGTATCTAAACACAAAAACAGCTCAAAGAAGGACAACTAACTTGAAAAAAAGGAAGAGCCATTTGAGGAGAGATTAGCACACATATGGCACCCTCAATCTAGAATGGTCTATAGAAAAGATATTGTTGGAGGTTCCAAGATGGCGGCCTAGACGGTCTACTCTGTGCTAGGCTCCCCGGGACCAAGGCTGGAAGTGGTGTAGGAGCCGCTTTCCATCCAGCTTCTTGGCATCATACAGCGGCACACCATCATCCACAGGAGTTTTGCTCGCGTGTGTGTGCGCAGGACCACCGGGAGACAACGGTAGCCTCGGGCAGCGTGACTTTGGTGCCAACCGTGGAGCGCAGTTGTGGCTGGGGCGACGGCCCAGGGATCAGGCTCTCCGGGACCGAGCCTGGAAGTAGCAGAGGTGCCGTTTTCCAACCAGCTTCTTGGCATCATTCTGCGGCTCACTGTCCCACGCAAGAGGCTAGCTCGCGCATGTGTGTGCAGGGCCACTGGGAGGCAGCGGTAATTGGAGGCATGACTTCGGCAGTTGTGGCGGGGGCTCTGGCCCAGGGCTCTGGCCAGGAGTTTGCCGGGCCTGCTTCCACACAGGGTGCCTGGCCCCAGCGCCCACCCAGCCACGTGAGACCACTAACAGTTGCTACTGTGGACGGACTGTCTCCTGAGCGGAACCCCAGCTATTGTTCTTTGTGGACCGCCTTCTAACACAGCGGAACTTCCTACACACCAGGGGGCGCAGGTGAACACCTGGGAGCAAACTTTGGCCACGGCGCAGCACACAGTGGAATAGCGACTTCACCAGCAGCCCAAAGTTTCACCTTGCCCTGGGACCAGCACCCAGGACACCAGCGGGGAAAGTCCAGAAAACAACGGATAACGCCACCTACTGGAGGTGAAAGGAACCATACCTGTTTATTTACATTGAGACTTTTTACATTTTTTCATGCATATTTTTAATTCTATCCTTTATCTTTTTCTCCTAATAGTTCTATTGTTTAATATTTTTGTTTCATTTATCTGCTCTCTTCTTCTTTCCCTTCTTTCTTTTTCCTTCCCTCTTTTCTCTCTCGCTCTTCTCTGACTCTCTAATACCCAACAGTTGTGAAATCAAATATCTGCTATACAGCGGGATATGGTAGACTGGAATTTCTGAACTATATACTAGAGTGGTATTATATAGTCTTATAAATTCCAAGTGCATATGTTTTATTTGTCTTGCTATCATCTCTCCTCACCATATTCTTTTCTTCCTCCTTACTGGTCTTCCCCAACTATATGTCACTCTTTCTAGTAACAGCCAACTCCTCTTGGATTCCTTTCTTATGGTCTCTAAGATTTAATAACCATATCCTCACTTCCTACTAACCCAACATTCTGTCCTACACCCCACCCTCAAGTTTCCCTAGCCCACCAAAAGATACTATAGACCCTTATGCAAATTTATTGGTTACATAATAGATTGTAAAGGAACACATAATTGTTGTATATCATGACTGAACTGTAAATGTATTTGGGAGCTGTTAGGAGCTACTTGGTTTGAAATTATATATTGCTTGTATTGAGATCAGTCAATATCCATCTCCCCTTTAAAGGAGAGGTAACAAAACCCTGCAGGGAAACTATAACCATATAGGAGTTAAAACTGTAACACCTTGGATCAGCAGAGCTAGAAGGAAATACACGCAAACATCATGAGAAAACAAGGGAAGAAAGTGACTCAAACAAACCAAGATACTACACTATTAGAATCCATGGTCTGTACAGCAGGAGGAATGACAGAATAGGAATTCAGGATGTCCATAATTAAAATGTTTGGTGGCTTAAAGAATGATATAAGAGAGCAAGCTCAGTCAGCAAAAGATCATTTCAATAGAGATACATAGGCAAATACAGGAAGTAAAAGATCACTTCAATAAAGAGATACATAGGCAAATACTGGAAGTAAAAGATCACTTCAATAAGGAGATAGAGATTCTGAAAAGGAAGCAAACAGAAATCCTTGAAATGAAAGAAATAATAAACCAAATCCAAAACTCAATAGAAAGCATCAACAACAGATTAGACCACTTGGAAGACAGACCTCAGATATTGAAGACAAAATATTTAACCTTGAGAATAGAGTTGACCACACAGTGAAGATGGTAAGAAGCCATGAACAGATTATCCAAGAGCTTTGGGACAACATTAAAAGACCAAACTTGAGAATTATTTGGATAGAAGAAGGCATAGAATTCCAAACCAAAGGAATGAGCAACCTATTCAATGAAATAATATCAGAAAACTTTCCAAATATGAAGAATGAATTGGATAATCAAATTCAAGAGGCTTACAGGACACCAAATGTTCAAAATCACAACAGACCTACACCAAGGCACATCATAATGAAAATGCCTAACATTCAGAATGAGGAGAGAATCTTAAAAGCCACAAGAGAAAGGAATCAGATTACATATAGGGGGAAGCCAATTAGGATCACTGCAGACTTCTCAACCCAGACCCTTGAGAGCAAGAAGATCATGGCAAAGCATATACCAAGTGCTAAAAGAGAGTGGATGCCAACCAAGAATCTTATATCCAGCAAAATTAAGTTTTAGATTTGAAGATGGAATAAAAACCTTCCAAGATAAACAAAAATTAAAAGAATTCACAGCAAGAAAGCTGGCACTACAGAACATTCTTGGTAAAATATTCCATGAGGAGGAAATAAAAAACAATAATGAAAACCTGCAGAGGGAGGAGCTACATTAAAAGCCAAAGGAGAAACCTAGTCAAGTTAAAAACCAAAGAATAAACCAAAATGTCTGGAAATACAAACCATGTCTCCATAATAACATTGAATGTCAATGGCCTAAACTCAGCAATTAAAAGACACAGATTGGCAGATTGGATTTTAAAAAAAGACCCAACAATATGCTGCCTCCAAGAGACTCATCTCATAGAAAGAGATACTCACAGATTGAAGATGAAAGGATGGAAAAAAATTTATCACTCACATGGACTACATAAACATCCTCATTTTAGATAAAGTAGACTTCAAACCAAAGTTAGTGAAAAGGGATAAAGAAGGTCATTTCATACTGCTCAAGGGAATCATACATCAACAATCTTCAATATCTATGCCCCAAACAATGGGGCAGCCATGTTCATCAAACAAACCCTTCTCAAATTCAAGAACCAAATAGATCCCAACACAATAGTATTGGGTGACTTTAACACAACTCTCACCACTGGACAGATCTTCCAAACAAAAACTAAACAAAGAATCTACAAGACTTAATAGAACAATCAATGGTCTAGACTTAATGGATATATAGAATATTCCATCCATCAACAAGCAAATACATGTTTTTCTTCAGCAGCTCATGGATCCTTCTCCAAAATAGATCATATGCTATGCCACAAAGCAAGTCTTAGCAAATACAAAAAAATAGAGATACTACCCTGCATTCTTTCTGACCATAATGGACTGAAACTAGAAATTAATGACAGTTTAAAAAAAAAAGAAGCCACTATAACACCTGGAAACGCAATAATTTGCTATTGAACAATGCATGGGTAAGAGAAGACATCAGGGAAGAGATAAAAAAAATTCTTGGAGGTAAATGAGAACTCTTATACAACATACCAAAATCTCTGGGACACTATGAAGGCAGTGCTAAGAGGAAAGTTCATTGTATTAAGCTCATATATTCAAAGATGTAAAAGTCAACAAATAAATGACTTGACACTACAACTTAAAGTCCTAGAAAAGAAGAACAAAGCAACATCAGAAGAAGTAGAATACAGGAAATAATTAGAATCAGAGCTGAAATCAACGAAATTGAAACACAAGAAACAATTCAAAAAATTGATAAAACAAAAAGCTGGTTCTTCAAAAAAATATAAACAAAATTGACAAGCCCTTAGCCACCCTAATGAAAAGAAGAACAGAGAAAATCCAAATTACCAAAATTTGTGATGAAAAAGGAAATCTCACGACAGACCTTGCTCAAATACAGAGGATAATCAGAAACTATTTTGAAAACTTATATTCCAGCAAATTAGAAAACCCTGAAGACACCGACAATTTCCTAAAGACATATGACCTACCCAAACTGAACCAGGAGGACATACATGACTTAAACAGATCTATTACATGCAAGGAAATAGAAGAGGCCATCAAGAGCCTTCCAACCAAGAAAAGCCCTGGACCAGATGGATTCTCAGCTGAGTTCTACAAGACCTACAAAGAAGAACTAACTCCAATACTCCTCAAATTATTCCATGAAATAGAAAGGGAAGGAACCCTTCCAAACTCATTCTATGAGGCTAGTATCACCTTGATTCCAAAATCAGACAGAGACACGTCAAAAAAGGAAAATTTCAGACCAATATCCCTGATGAATATAGATGCAAAATTCTTAATAAAATTTTGGCAAATTGCATACAAAAGCATATTAAAAAAATAGTGCACCACGATCGAGTGGGGTTCATTGCAGGGATGCAAGGTTGGTTCAACATATGCAGATCAATACACGTAATCCATCACATCAATAGTCTTAAAGATAAGAATCACATGATTCTATCAATTGACGCAGAGAAAGCATTTGACAAAATACAACACCCCTTCATGTTCAAAACACTAGAGGAACTAGGGATAGTAGGAACATACCTCAACATTGTTAAAGCAATATATTCTAATCCCAAGGCCAACATCATCCTAAATGGAGAAAAATTGGAAGCATTCCCTCTATAAACTGGAACAAGACAGGGATGCCCTCTCTCACCACTTTTATTCAATATAGTCCTTGAAACTCTTGCCAGAGCAATCAGACAGACAAAGAAAATTAAAGGGATACGAATAGGGAAAGAAGAACTCAAACTATCATTATTTGCAGACAACATGATTCTATACTTAGAGGATCCAAAAAGTTCCACCAGAAAACTTCTAGAGCTGATAAATGAATTCAGCAAAGTTGCAGGATATAAAATCAATATACATAAATCAAATGCATTTCTATACATCAGCAATGAATCCTCTGAAAGAGAAATTAGAAAAACTACTTCATTCGCAATAGCCTCCAAAAAAATAAAATTCTTGGGAATCAATCTAACGAGAGAGATGAAAGACCTCTACAATGAAAATTACAAGACACTAAAGAAAGAAATTGAAGAAGATCTTAGAAATGGAAAGACCTCCCATGTTCCTGGATAGGCAGAATCAATATTATTAAAATGGCCATACTACCCAAAGGACTATACAGATTCAATGCAATCCCAATTAAAATCCCAAAGTCTTTTCTTTTAGAAATAGAAAAAGCAATCATGAAATTCATTTGGAAATATAAGAGACCCAGAATAGTCAAAGCTATCCTGAGCAAGAAAAGTGAAGCGGGAGGCATCACAATACCAGACCTTAAACTTTACTACAAAGCTATGGTAACAAAAATGGCATGATACTGGCACTAAAATAGACATGTAGACTAATGGTACAGAACAGAAGACACAGTAATGCACATAAATACAGCTATTTCATACTAGACAAAGGTGCCAAGAACATACATTGGAGAAAAGATAGCCTTTTCAACTAATGGTGCTGGGAAAACTGGAAATCCATATGCAGTAAAATGAAACTAAACCCCTATCCCTCTCCATGCACAAAACTCAACGTAAAGTGGATCAAGGACCTAGGAATTAGACCAGAGACCCTGAGTCTAATTGAGGAGAAAGTAGGTCCAAATCTTCATCACGTGGGATTAGGCCCGAATTCCTTAACAAGACTCCTATAGCACAAGAAATAAAAGCAAGAATCAATAAATGGGATGGACCTAAACTAAAAAGCTTCTTCTCAGCAAGAGAAACTATCAATGAGGTGAAGAGAGAGCCTGCATTCTGGGAGCAAATTTTTGCCACACGCACATCAGATAGAGCCCTGATCTCCAGGATATATAAAGAACTAAAAAAACTTAACACCAAAAAAACAAACAATCCAATCAGTAAATGGGCTAAGGAGCTGAATAGAAACCTCTCAGATAAAGATATACAATCAATAAACAAATATATGAAGAAATGTTCAACGTCTCTAGCCATTAGAGAAATGCAAATCAAAACTACCCTCAGATTTCATCTCACCCCAGTCAGAATGGCAGCTATCCAAAATACCAGCAACAATAAGTGCTGGCGAGGATGTGGAGAAAAAGGTACACTCAAACATTGCTGGTGGGATTGCAAACTGGTGCAACCAATCTGGAAAGCAGTATGCAGACTGCTTAAAAAAGTCGGAATGGAACCACCATTTGACCCAGCTATCCCACTCCTTGGCCTATACCCTAAAGACTTAAAAACAGCACACTACAGTAAAGCAGCCACTTCAATGTTTATAGCAGCACAATTCACAATTGCAAAACTGTGGAAGCAACCCAGATGTCCTTCAATAGATGAATGGATAAAGAAACTGTGGTACATATACACAATGGA
>PVHX01008381.1:0-23515 GCA_004024805.1 Geosciurus inauris | reverse complement strand
TGTGAAGTAGCCAATCCCCAAAAACCAAATGCCGAATGTTCTCTCTGATTAGTGGATGCTAATAAATAAGGGGGGTGGGAATGGGAAACATAAGAGAAGTGGAGGAACTCTGGATGCGGCATGAGGGAGGTGGGACGCGGGAAAGGAAATGGGTATAGTAAAGATGGCTGATTGAGATCATCATCACTACCCTTGGTGCATGTATGAAGACACAATTGGTGTGACTTTATCTGGTTTGCAACCAAAGAAATGGAAAAACTGAGCTCTATATATGTACTATGACTTGAAATGCAATTAAATAAACTAATTAAAAAAAAGAAAAAAGAAAAAATATTGTTAGAGCAAACATAGGTTTAGCATATTGTCTGAGCTAACAAGTACAACTTGTAGATGCTTCCTGAAACTTATTTGGAGAAGTTAAATTTAGAGTAAATAAAATGAGGCAATTATTGACATAATGACTATTGTATCAACAGAGATACAGATGCTAGCACCTTCTTTCAAGCCTTCTTCGTGTTATGCCTGATTTACTTCAACTACTGACTAGTTGATTTTTCTGACATCAGATTCAGCCTCTTCTATTTCTTTTCATTTATAACAATCAGACAAATTATTCTCAAATCCTAAAATTATACCCCTCTTCTCTTCAAAAATATTCCTATGATATTATGCCTACATATATGACCTCATGTGAGCTCTGTAAGCTCATTCATTGTTTACAAGCATACCCTCTTGTGGTCAGAAAAATCTATTTAGTCTTCCTGGGACACGCCTTATCCTGCCTAAGCAGCTATACTTGCCTTGTGCTTTACACCAAGAATGCTCCTTTGTCTTATCACCACTCATAATTTACCCTTGATTCAACATACTTTGATTACAGCCTCAAAGAGCAAAGGTGTTTTGAATGTCATTTCATATAATTGTTGCAATTAACCTGAAAGCAAGATTATACATTGATTTTCTAAAAAGAGGAGAAAAATGCATAAGACAAGGCCTGGGAATGTTACTCAATTACCTATAGATGTGTTAAGCCAGGGTTCAAATCAGATCTGTCTAAATTGGAGTGTAAAACTTGACAATAGGTTATGGTTAACTCCTCCATCTTCTCAATCAACCTCCTACATATGATCAGAGACAAACGTATAAATAACCATTTTTTAACACAAGTTGTAATTAAAGAAGCAACAGTCTATGGATACATAAAAGAAGACTTATTACTAACTAGAATTAATAAAAGAAGGACCCATAGAGGCTATGATGTTTGAAGTGGGTCTTGAAGTCTTTCAGTGTAGAAAGAGGTGACGAAGTCTTTCAGGTTCAGTAACCAATGTGATTAGGTGACCCATGTGAGAAAGAATTGTAGGGTGAAAAAGAGGGAAATGGGGTTGTGATAGATGTTGAAGTTCAAACAGAAATTCAAATCCATGACAGACTTTTTTGTTGTTTGTTTCAGTTTTTGTTTTCAATAAAGAGCCATTAAAGAAAAATGGAGGTATGGTCCTATCCATGCTTTTGGAAAGTTATCCTAATGAGAAGAGTGGATCAGATAAGATTCAGTTTGGGGGCAAACACCCTGAGAGGAACCTTCTAAAATAAGGTCATTGTGGAGACAAAACAGAAAAGACAAAGACATTTGCCAAATCAGGAGTGATAGGATTTAGTGCCCGAGAAGCAAAAGAGAGAGACACATAATGATAATATATCCTAAAGGTATTTACTTAAATACAGTATTCCCATGTTTTCCCTAAACCTGCAGATGTCTATGAGGTATGACAGTAATATGGAAAGAGTGGAGCACTTCAGAGGAGCCATACTGAGGCTGAAATATTAAGCTGACTTAGAAGACCAATAGGATTCCTGAGTAGCACTGAGTGTACCAGTAAGGCTGCATAATGGAATTAAATTGAGTATATTGTATTTATGAGCATCATTCATTATTGAGTTGAGAGAAAAACAGTGATATTGTCAAGAGTGTGAACTTCAACTTCTGATTTTAACTTTCATTAGATGTGACACTGAAATCTCTCTCTCAAAGATTTGATCTACTTAAAAGGACTTTCACATGAAAAACAAAATCTACCTAATAGGTTTCTTTGCCTCTTTTGTTATTCTTTTTGCATTTTGTAGGATGTTTTTGTATTTAAATGAAAAATTGCATTTAAATGAAAAATTGCACATCAATCCACCTCCTGAAGATATTTATTTTATTATTGAATGACAATAGATCTGAAACCGGAAAACATTTGAAGCTCTCTGAATGGAGGAAATAATGCCAATGTCAATGGTTCTAGAATGACCTCCCCTCCCAGAACAATTCAAAATCTGGTGCATGTTCTTGGGACTTGACTTATATAGGTAACAATTTGGATGAGGATGTAGAATAGAGACAAGACTGTGTTCATTTCAAAGTTTTTATTTGTCTGCTGCTATGGCTTTGGCACCACCACTTGGCAGGGAGCCCACATCTCAGTAAAGCAAAATTAGTCAGCTAAATATCAGTCGTCTTGTACACACAAAGCTTCTTTACGTAGAAAGTATAATATATTCTTCAAGCTCTCACAGATTCTCTTACATTATAATTTTCCAAAAGAAAATGAGCCTATTAGGGAAATAGAGGAGATAACTTTTTTCTCTTCCCCACAGATCTGAATAACTTTGGGGCTGAAATAACCACAATTTTCCTAGAATATAGATCTTAAAATAATCTGAGGGCCTTTGGGTCCTATAGAATGGAGGCAGTAAAGGTATTTTGGCTGAATTTCCAGGAATATTCCTGTGTTTATTGAACTTAAGCATTTACATTGAACATTAGTTCCTTTTCTTGGCTACACCCAAGATATCACCTAGGCCATTAAGAGGTGAAAGCCTTCTAGAAGGGGTATGGGAGGTTAAAGTAGATCAGCAAGGACCAGAAAGAGGCAACCAAATGTGCAGCAATGCTACTCCTGAACTTGCTCCTTAGCTGCTGTTCTCTGGACTCCAGGGGAGCAATTATAATCATTAAGCATTAACTGCTTTTATATATCTCTCTATGGTTTACCAAGGATGATCACTTAAGCTATCTCATTATTATATTTAATATTTTGTAGTTTTCTGTGCTTTTCTTTGACAGTCTCACTTGATCTTTACATCAGTCCCATGAGACAGGAGGCTAGAGATTTGAAAAAGAGGGAAACTGAGGCTCAGATATTGTTGACTTATTTCAGCGATTTGGGAGCAAGACCAGACTAAGAACAGATTTCTAGATTTCTGGACTTGTTCATTTACACAGAGACCACTGTTTGAAGAAGCAGAGAAGCAATGCCTGACCTCAAGCTATGACCACATAAAAACTTCTCTGCAAAAACATTTCCTCTTGGCAGCCAAGCATAGCAGAGCTCCAGGAGGAAGTGGAAAAGGACACGCGGTCTCTTTTCCTCTGTGAATATGCTCCCAAATGCCACCTGGAATGATATTTGCTCATGAGAAAAATTCTGAAAAGAGATCTTAAACACAAATTTTGTGAGAAACCTAAAGCAAAAATATTATTTTTATATTACTTTGGTAGCTCAGATGAAATCAATACATCTATTAACTTTCACGGGTGAGAGAGATATCTACTTGAAGAAACCAAAGCTGCTTGGAAAAGTACAGGAATTGGAAAAACCAAAAGGAAATGAACAGTAGCTATTATTGAATCCGGGAGAAATGATAACTTTGGGGTGGGCAGGAAATGTAATTGGGTGAGTGGAACATAATTGGAAGTTCCCCTAGGAAATCAAATCCCTGTTCTTTTAGCTGGCATCAGATTTGTGCCTTTGCTATATTTTTGTCCCTTGAGGGTTTCAGTGACCTAATGCCCCATGACCTTCCATCCAACAAAACAATAGTGAAACAATTTCTGTTTGTATTGAGAAGGAAGCAATAATATGCCTATCTGCTGGGCTGAGGGCATCATCAGCACGAAAAAGTTCCACACTTTCTGTGTATATGAAGTGGAGTGAGGTCACAGGCCCCACAGTGGCTTGATTGTCCCTTGCTCCTGGGAACACTAGTTCTCAGTCCAGTCTCCCTGCTCTCTGAAAATGAGAACAAGCATCCCAATGAGACTGAGGTTATCAAGTAACCAATTTCAAAATTTTCTTGCCCAAACTTAAAGAAGTTCTTTCTTGTTTTTCAGAAAAAGTCTTATTCTTTGGAAGCAATACTATAACATTTCAGAAACATCCAGTAACCTGTAAGGTTAGTATGTGGCAGAAGGCAATAGCTGCTACATAGACCTTGATGTTTATTTTCTGTAGAAGAGGGACAGTAGCACCTTCGGGCTTATCCCCAGGCAATTGGTGAAAATAAAGCAGCTGGCAGGAGCAGGCCAAAGGATATAGCACTTCCTGACTCCAATCTCTGCAGTTTGTGGTCATTTTCCCTGGAGAGAAAGAACTTGACATGCTTTAGTGGCTCATAAGGGCCTTATTATGAAATACAATAATGTTAATAAATATTGTCCTGAATCATCAAGAAAAAAATAAATCATATAGGGTAGCATTGTGACAGGCAAGAACATGCATAGTATAATTTATTTAAAAACCACCCAAATTTTCAAACAAATCAACTCAGTCAACACCCATTTTAGGTTGAAGCATTGGATAAACTGAAAGAAAATGGAGTTTTTCTCTTGCTTCCATATACTGTTATTCTAGAGACAGAGACAGCTATGCATGAATAAATTCAGTAGATGACTGTAATATGTACTGTGATTAACATTTAAGCAATCCTATGACAGTGTAGGAGAGATGAATTTTGAAATGTGACATCTGTAACTGATTTGTAAGGAGGTGAGATTTTGTCTGAATTATAAATGAAAATAGTATAAAATTTCAGATGAAGGAGAGTCAAGATCAATAGGAAAAACACATCTGGCAAACCTGAGTCAAGATCAATAGGAAAAACACATCTGGCAAACAAGAGGAATGACAGCTGAGTGGGGCTCAGGAGTTAGGGCACATGAGGGTGGAGATGGAAGGGGAAGGTTGAAATATAGGTTGGGAGTCATATAATGGGGAGCTTTAAATGCTAGGCTAAGTAATTGTCATTTATTCTAAGCAACAGAAAGTGAATGCTTTACAACAGGGGAATGGCAATAAGTCTAACAGTAGTGTACAGTATTGATTGGAGACAGAGACCAATAAGGTGAGTGCTGCAGTGTATGGAAGAGAAGTGAAAAGGGTCAGGACTGAGGTAGCCATAGGAATACAAAGAAATTTGTACAAGAGATATTCTGGGCATGATTCAAACTTTATAAGTACCCCAAATCATTTATAGGCCAAACATATACAAAAACAAACAAAAGTACTTTTATGATGATTTAAATACACAGAACTGTGTTACAAATGAATCTTCATTGCCAGGAAGAGAAATATGAAGATAACTCACCATTAAATAAGCAATTTAAGTAACTGCACTAGATTTTGTGTGAGTGTGTGTGTGTGTGTGTGTGTGTGTGTGTGTAGGGATGACAGGATGTGTGTCAAGTGGAACAAATAATAAATTAGTTCATTACCATTATGCTCTGGGCATGTTTATTGATCTCTCTGAGTCTCAACATTCACAAATTTAAACAATGTTGGCAAAAATCATTTTGAAAGTTATAATTTAATATGTATATTTTTGCATTCAAGAAATGAATTTTTATGAAATATTTTTTTAAAAAGTGTAGAATTAAACCATGTTCAATAAGATAATTGCCCCAATGCTGATGGTGTTTGAAGATGTGTGCATCTAATATTTTTATTATCTGCTATGTCTATAATTCAGAAGCACAAAGGTTTATATACATTTCTAAAGTATTAAACCAGTCTAGAATTTTTTTATATTTCAACTTTTACTGTTCAATTTTATGGTCAGATACATCTTATGGAAAGCATTGCCCTTTGAATCAATACTGTGTTTACAACATTAATTGAATAAATAATGAAAATAACCATTAAATAAAGTAACCAGGTTAAGCAACTTATAAATAACCATTTTAAAGCTAGAGCTGTGTAATTGATTATGGCATAAACTTTTTTTTTTTTTTGCTTTTAAAAATACTCTATGGTCTCTAAAAATATTGTAGTTCTCATAAACAAAAAATGCATGTTTGTCAAAATATTTATTACTTAATTTCAGCAAAAATTTTAAGATGCAGATGATTAAATCATCCAGTAATTATTGACTATCTCTGATGTATGATGTGTCTCTGAAGCCAGTAGAGTTTCAGGCATTTAGAAGACATTAATTTAATAAGAAAGAAGTAATTTTGAAAATTCGTGTATTTTTAAAATAACTTTTCTTATTTTGATATCCAAAATAAATAATTCAGGAACTTAGGGATGTAGAAATATTTCTGATTCATAGAAAATGTCCTAGAATTTTATTTTTGTCTTTACAAGGTAACTACATTAATGTAGTTAATGTGACAGCCAAATTAAAAATGCAGCTAGTTATTAGGGAGAATAAACTGTAGAAGAGAAAATTAAGTCACTATGTTTCCTTTTAAAAAATTTCTCACAAATTATGTCATTTCTCCTTTTTTTTGTTTTTGTTTTGGTTTCTCAAGGATAATGCTCATATTTATGCTGGTTTCAAAATCTAAAATAATCTGTTCTATATAATTGGTATACATAGTCCCTGAACAGTCCCCAGAATGGAAGAAAATTCAGTCAATTTCATATGATACATGATAATAAATAGCAAGAAACATCTGCATGATGGTTTAGAATTTTCTCTTTTTTATCCAGGTGCCTGGAATATAGTTATCTCAGTTTAAAATGGAACAATTTTAAGATTTGTTAATATCTTCATTACTGATTGAGTATAAGCATTGAGTTTTTAAAGACAAATGGTGGTAGAAATATAATTTTATTCCAAGTACTTATTTCTTTCTCATATGCTCCCTTTTACCCTGTGACTGCTCCCTATTTTGGGTCTCGTTAGCACCATGGCGCTGGGAATGGGGGAGGGAATTGTCATGATGGAAAAGAGAACAAAGGGGTCAAACTTATGCCTTTTAAACTTAAATTACCTGGCTCAGCAAAGACCAGCATGTCCTGCTTCCTCCCATATGATATAAAAGACCTTATATTTGAAGAAAGAAAAGAGAAGGTAGGATATTCTATAGCTTAGGGGCAGTTAGCCTATTTCCCCTCCCTAATAACCACTTCACCCATAGGTTAAGTCTGCAAGAAAGGATAAAATTACATTTTATCTATAAATTTGGAGATTAGAAAGATAAAATATTCTGTGTTGCATTTCCTAAACTGTGAAGAGATGATAAGTCTCCTTCACAGGAAATGCCTATGTGTTGTCAAGTGTGTAAGCCATAGAATGGGAAGTGTGTTACAGAATATCTAGGCACAAGAAGATCAGAGGCAATCCTAAATTTCCCCTGGTGCAGAAGTGACATAGGAGGGTGCTCCCAGGTTCCTAGGCACAGCTCCACCAGGGATCAGATGGGGACATGGGTCACAATTAACTAGCTGCCAACAGGAATTAGGATGTGACCAAACACTAAACAAGATGAGTTTCATCCAGAGCAGGTATCAGTATTAGACCCATTAGACAGAGATAATTCAGTACTTGAAAGTTGACATCCTTCCCTTACCTATGACTCAGTAGCATATGAATACAACTTCCAACTCTCAGTCGGGCTGGGCGCAGTGGTGCACGCCTGTAATCCCAGCACTTAGGGAGGCTGAGACAGGAGATTCGCGGGTCCAAAACCAGCCTCAGCAACAGCGAAGCACTAAGCAACTCAGTGAGACCCTGTCTACATAAAACATGAAATAGGGCTGAGGATGTGGCTCAGTGGTTGAGTACCCCTGAGTTCAATCCCTAGTACCAAAAACAAAAACCTTCCAACTCTCCTTTTCAAAGCTGCCTAATTTAACATCAACCCAGGAAAAGTCTTAGGAAAAATTAAGGATAGCCAATGACATATATCTCTGATATTTTCTGAATATTCCTAGTACTATAGTAGCTAGATAATGTATCAAATAAAATGGAAGATAAGATTGATATTAAATTTCTTTATAGAATAAAAACACATTATAAATTTGGACAACTATTATTACCAGAAATTTTGTATCTTCAAAAAAATAAATGAAGATACTAAAGAACTTTGCATAAAATTTTTATGCAATTTGTACACCTAAATTTATCTCTCTGAAAGTACAATCTAGTTACTATTAAATAATTTTCATACACAAGTTGTTATTTAAACTGTACTTAGGAGCTTGTCTCATTTTCATTGATAAAGATGTGTCAATTTTGGGATAAAATAATCCCAAATTACAGGTTCAGAATGTATTGATGTTTTGTAGGTATTGGACCTAGAACATGTTACCTAATTTCCCTGTATCCATAGAAAAAGAAAAAAATCAACATTTACCTTAAACAGTTGTGTGAAATTAATATTACACAAAAATAAGTGCTTAGTAACTGCTTTTAAAAATTTATTTCTTATAATCCAAATTTTAAGACTTGAAGCATCTATTATAGTGCCACATTGCTGGTCTTTGACAAATGAAGTCTCCCTAGCATAGTGTGCATAACAAGTGCTACTTTTTCTAGTCCTCCCACTTCTTTCCCCTTCACCTCCTTCAATAGCCTACTGTTAGCCTTTTACTTGGTTGATGCTATGATTTGAATATAGATGGTCCTCTCTGAAACTCATGCTGAAATTTAATTCCCAATGAAATATTAAGAGATGGGACCAGGTAGACCTTTAAGACATGATTATGGCTCTGTTCACCCAGATGGGCTATCCATTCATGTGATTAATAGATTAATGGCTTATGTTGAGAGTAGGTTTGCTATTTAACTAGGTCTGTCACATGCTCCCCGTCTGTTGCTATGTGATGCCCTGCACTGTCTTGGACTTTGCCAAAAAAAGCCTGTTGCCACATGGGATCCCTTGATCTTAGACCACAATAATGAACCCAAATAAACAAACCTCTCTTCTTTGTAACTTGCTCAGTCTGTGTTATTGTTATTAGCAACAGAAAATGTACTGAGACAGCTGATCATGCTATGATAAACTTTCTCTTAAGTGACTTTATTAAATATGGCAATGAATCCTTTCCCTACCTAACATTTCCCAAAACAGAAATAGAATGTTAAAGTGGGGCTTCAATTTACCAAACCCATTTTATGCTATCCTATTTGATAATCCTTTATTCTATCTAATTCTCTACTTTCAAATGTTCTTTGTTAGAGGTATCTACTTATTATGTGTATAGAAATAGTAAAGTGTAATACAAAGAAAAATGAATTATCTTATGTAAAACAATTCAGCTATATGCCAAGATATTTCATCTCCTCTAAAATTGACAGAAAGCCAGTAACTCATCATGTTTAACTTTGGATAATAAATATGATGACTTCATTGCTAATGAGGCTAATAAAGTAAAATCTACTTTGATAAATAATGTTCTGGGGATCTAGTTAGAAAACAGTGATGACTTAATGAGGGTGTGGTTTTGTTTTCTGTCTCAAAATCATTCCAAAGCTAAAGTTCTCTGCAAAACTAAAAGCAAGATTCAACAGATAATTAATAAAACAATTATTCATTGATTTATGACAACGAATATGTTTGCTCAAGAAAATCTCCTGTGGCCTCAATGGTCTCACTGAATAATGCAATGGGACCTATTTGAATTATGATCTATGTTCTTGCAAGTTTCCTGTCAGGAGTTTCAACATGTAGTGCCTGACAACTTATTTAAGGACAGAAGCAAACACTTTATGAAAAAGTACATGAAATACTTATTCTTTCTTTACATAGATTGAGAACAAGTCATAGCACCTCTCTAGAACACAAAGTACTTTTTAAAAATAGTCAGATGCACAAGTATAACTTCTGTTTTCTGAAAATAGATAAATATATAAGGTGCTTATTTATAACACAGATAAGAAAAGCAAAGTCAAATATGAATTTTAAGAAACTTCAATATGATTTATAATGCTCAAGAAATTCTTGATTGTGTAGCCTTAAATATTTCCTTTCCTGGGAATAAAACAAAAACCTTTAGACAATGTATACATATGACAGAGGCTTTGTTTTAAACCCTTATTATCCTTTCAATGTGAAAACTCTCTCTTCTTTTGGAGATATTTTATTTTTTTCCTCTAATAAACCACATGAACCCTTTGTTCATTTTCCTCTAGTCTTCAAAAGGGACCTCAGGAGAGTCTTTTAGAGGAAATTGGGTGTACAATCATGAAAACAATTCTGTCAGAACACAAATGCTTAAAAAATCATTCCCGTATAGGTCTTTGAAAAGAACTTTCCATTTGGCATGTTTGAGGGCTATTAAGGATGATTGCCTTTGCTATTTGCTATCAATGGATTTGGACTTTAAACCATTTTACAATCCAACCAAAATTCAATGTTTTGCTATTGTGTGCACTGGTGGTGCTGGGGGAGGGAGTCATTGTAAGAGAGAAACATTCAAGTGACCATGTGGTTTGGGTACTCTGTGCTTTCATGATTCATTCTCACAGTTCTGCCTCAGCAGATGAGGGAACTGTCTTTTCTAATCCCTTTGGACTATCCTCCAAGCCCCCCACTAAGCTGCTTGGGATATAGTCTTTCAAAGCTTCACAAAGCCCTCAGGAACATTTTACTATCGTTTTAATTGAAAAATTAAAGTCAGATGGGATGATCCTATTTTAATACAAAGGCAAATCTTGGGATAAACTAGGGTCTGTATATTGACATCCTCTAATTTTGGGTGGTAATATTTCTATGCTCTTTTTTGACCACAGCTAATTGAAGTCAGGCTTACATTCCCCTTGCTGACCACATGTGTCCCCTCCTATGGTGAGAAATTAATTTCTATTCTGTATTCTATATTAAATTCTGTACTAACTTCTGGGTCTACTAAGGAAATTAAATCCTGCTTGCTACCCACATACCCAAAACCACACAGTAAGCTTAATCTTTTATCCAGGATGAAAGGGTCTTTCAACAATTTGTTGAGGATCTTTTTAGATTTTTCAAAGAGAAATTCAGACTGATAAAATGTTGAAATTATATTGTTGCAGGAAGATAATGGAATAAAGTTTGATGACCCTTGAAGCTGCTTATGTTCTCATTATATCTAACAGGAGTAATTTGATTTTTCAAATTATGTTATGAGTGTATATGTGTATTTGATTTTGCAAACATGAAAAACATTTTACCCTTAATAATTGGAAAGGGTGACTGATCTGTTGAAACCATGAGCTACTCATGCACTATGCCCTGGGTTTAATTCTTAGCACCAAAATGGGGAAGGAGGGGCAGCGGAGATACTTTTTATAATATAAGTTTTAAAAGTCTGTAAGCCTTATCTTTGCAATTTTTCTTCTTTTAAGAAGGTCTCATTTTTATAAAAATTGCTGACCCAGGAGATGTTACACACCAACAGACATAGAAGCAAAGAATAAGAAAGAGCAAACAGCTTGCTGTAAAATGAAAGTTATCTCCACTGAAATAAAAACAGAATCAAAAAGTGTGTACATTAGAAAAAATTGTACATTAGAACAAATAGGTACCTCAAAGACTCAAAGAATACTTAATTTAATCCCTGGTCTTTGCTAGAGTGTCATACTGGAGGAGATATCCAAATTCTACTTGATATGTTCATTTGGCTCTCCCAAAAAACCTTCAAAATCAACATGGATAGTACTGCACATAGTGCTTTTTACCCTAATTTTTTTTGATGTTTTCCTTTTTTAGTTAATGGTGATATAACAATTACCTATTGCTACAAAACATTATCCCCATAATCAGTGGATGAAAACAAAAAAATACATTTCTCTCACAGTTTCTTTGAGGAATTGGAAGTAGCTTGGATGAGGGATTCTGGCTCAGGGGTTTATCATGAGGATATGGTAAAGATGTCATCCAGGCCTAAGTCAGCAGGAGGCTACAATGACGCTGTTGGATCCAGTTCCAACCTGGATCACTTATGTGGCTGGCAAATTGATGTGGGCTATTTGGGGGAGACTTCAGTTTCTTCTTCACATGGAACTGTCCCAGGGCTGTTAAAAAGAAAGATCCAAAGGAGAGAATCCAGTGAGAACTACTTTCTGATGTAGCCTTGAAAGTCAAATAGCATTACTTGAGTCTTAATCTAGTCATTAGAAAGGAGTCCCAAGATTCGGCCTGCATTCAAGAGAAGGGTAATTAGGCTCTGTTTTTGGAAGAGGAGAGTGTCAAAATTTGCAGGCATATTTTAAAATTTAAAGAATGATACAATTCAGCCACTGTTGCTGATGTTTCCTGCTGAAGAGTTTCTGTAGACTTCTTCCTATTCATCTCATTTCTCTCTGTCCTACTTCAGGTTCTTAAGATATCTTATTTCTTAACTGGTTCCTTGTATCCTATCTTATATTTCTCAAATGTCTCCATTGTCTACCAGAGGAATCTTGCTAAAATATAACCATGTCACTGGGTCCCTTAAGATTAGTAATTTATTCTCTATGGCACAAGAATAAACCACAGCACTTTGACCTAACATGGAGTTCCCAACCTGTGACTCCAGAGTCAATCCTCTTCCCTCTCTGCTTTAAAGTTTTCATACTTAACTTTTGTAATTCCTTGAATATATAATAATACTTTAGATACTATTATAGTCTGTATACCAAAGGTCAGAAAACTTTGTGAAAGCACAGCTAGTGAATATCTCTACCTTTGTCAGCCATACTATCTGTCATGACTAATAAGCTATGCAATAAAAATGGGATATGATTATTGTCAAATAAAACTTTGTTTATAAAAACTTTGTTTATAAGTAGTGATATATATTTAGTCCAAGAATAATAACTTTTTAAATCATAAGTGTTAATACTTACGATTTATCCTTAAAGAACCATCTAAAGAGTTCTCTCCCATATAAACTTTTCCATGTGCTTCTAGTTGAACTGAGACCTTTTCTTCTATGGTCCCATGGCAGCCTATGTACACTGTTACAATGTTATCACTTAAAATTGAAATTGTCAGCTTTTGGAAAATCTTTCTCATTAAACTGGAAGGACTTTTTAATTTAATTGAAATTGCATTGCTAAGCATAGTTCTTAGCTAGTATGTTGGACTGAATTAAGTGAGTTTAGGACTAATTCACAAAATACTCTTAAGAAAATATAATGTACAAAGAGATTATATAATAGAGCAACTATTCTCTTTATTTTGTCAAGTATGGTCTTCTGTTTTTATTGTTTATTGAATATTATCTGTTGATATTACATTTTGTGTTTTATAAATAAAGGCAATGGGGTCTGAGGACATCCAAGGAGCAAATCCAGAGTTAAGTGTATGAAGCCTTTCCTACCTGTGATTTTCTGTTATGGAAATCATTCTTCCAGGAAACATGATCCATACAAGAAGTCTAAACAGTATGTGTGCTTATTAGAATTATGTGTATAATAGATGTGCACAGACACGTGCACGTGTGCGTGGGCACACACACGCAAAGTATGCAAAAAGATTCCCATTCAACGGAGCTGCAGTGGTAGAGAAAATTCCATCATCCCCGTGTTCCAACTGGTAACTCTAACACATAGGGTGAGAATCACTTAGTTATGCTTCATATATACCAGCATAAATCTCATATAGAAAAATTTAGCATAATATTTCAGTTATAATGGTAATAGAAAAATAGCATAGGTAGGATTGGGTTATCTGGTTGTAACTCTTACATACATTATGCTAAATGATTATACAGCTTTAAGTGATCTTTCCTTGGGTTTTCTCATCATTAAATCAGGTGATTGGATGATAAACTCCCTTTACTTCTATTTGTTTTGTTTGCAGTGCTAGAAATCAAATCCAGAATTTTGCAGGTGCCAGGCAAATGCTATACCACTGAGCAACATCCTGGCCCTAGCTTACACTTTAATTGTATTAGCTTTTAATTGGTCTATCTTTGCAGATACATTGCTGTATTTTAATCTATATATGTGATCAAGTAATGTAGTGTTGTGTAAATAACCACCTCAAAACTTAGTGCTTAAAGCAATGGCAACGATGCTTTGGTCACTGATGTGCTCCTTGGGAAAGGCTTAGTGGGGACTGTTTTGTCTGCTCTAATGAATATCAGCTAGGATACTGGCAGCTCAAAGCCTGGAGTTGATAATCATAGGAAAGCTCACTTATATGAGCTGGTAATGTAGCTCAGTGGTAGAGCACTTGCCTAGTATGTGTAGCCCTGAGTTCGATACCCAGTACTGGGGGGAAAAATGCTTTTACTGATCTAATTGTTGATGTTTCCAGTTAGCTGGGAAGACTCAGCTATCTGAGGCTATGACCAGGAAACTTCCTCATGGTCTTTCTACAAGGCTTCTTGACACCCTCACATGTATGGTACATGGCTGCTGGATTCCTAGGTCAGACATTTCAAAGGAAAGGAAATCGAGTAGGACCCTTTAACCATTTATGACAGTTTCAGAAGACGCACAACATTGAGACTATTGTATTCTGTTCATCAAAGTAGTCTTACGGACAAGGGAAAGAGAACCAGACTCCACCTCTTCATGAGGGAGTGAAAAGTTTCCAAAAGTATACACAGAACAAGAAATGCCCTTGGGAGCATTTTTTATGTAATCTGCTACAGTGTCAAGTTATTTTTGCTATCGTTGATATTACAGTAAGATTTGCAAGACAGGATGGGCAGCTGAGTGGGTTTTACAAAGAAGTTAGAGGACACAATTTGCTCAAATTCTGAAGCAAGAATTTTTTTAAACTCTATTAACTTGCAAATAAGCCATCTTATGTTTAATGTAATAGATGAGAATTGTGCCCCCTATTTAAATGAACAGGACCAGGGCAGTGATAGTTGTGCTCTAAGAGTGTTATCAGTGACATATTGCAGAAGAAAGAGTATGATGGATCTTGGCAGAGTTCCTGGTTGCCTCCTCCAATGTTCATTTTCTCCTTTTCTGTTAAGGAATTTCAGATTGTTAGTGGCACATGACCTAATGGAACAAAGACTCTATTTATGAGTCCCCCCCTGTATCCTTGGGTGGTGATATGATAAAGTGCCATATGCAACATCTGGGAAATGGTTTCCAAGGAAAGGAGACACACCTCACTTTTGTTCTATACTTCTTTCCTTCTTTCTGATGACTGAACTGTTACAAATACCTCCTGAACAGTCAGGTTGAAAGCAAAGCAAAATACTAGAGGTGGCTCTCTGATGATAATAAAATTGCTGTTCCAACAATGTGCCTTATCCCTCTCCCATAGACTTCTATTACATGAGAAAAATGTAAGATTGTGTTTTGGTTAATATCTCAAATTTGGTCACATTGAATAGAGCCTAATTCTAACAAACACAAAATATATGCATTCGTTTTATATATAGTAATCACTACATTATAATTTCTCATTTTTTTGGTATTGTCTTATATGTAATCAACATTGCAGTATTTATTAAATCCCTTGGGGGCCTAAAATTTATGCTATAAAATTACCATGTCTTTGATTATTATATGTGAGATCTCTGATTGGTCTGTATACCCTTGAAAATTGAATAGAATTTATAAATTTTGATCAATCTGAGCAGTTCAAAGAAAATTTCATTTTTCTATTATATCAAATGGACTATCTCACAATATTTTGGGGAAAATCATATAATATACAAAAAACTTGTATGATTGCTCTCAAATAAATAGATACTATCATTTTATGCTGTTGATGGTTGACGTGATTAGTTACTGTATACTAATGGATATTCTTTAATAAGAATAAACAATTTGTTTCTGAATGATGAATAATAATTTGCTTCTGAATTGATCACAAGGTTGTAAACACTGGGGAACCATGTAGTTTCATGAAAAATGAGATGATGACTTTTGATCATGCTTATGTGTCTGTTCTCTCTGTATCTATCACACTTCCTCTTTCTGTAGGTGAGGTCATGCTTTCCTCAGGGCACCTGAGTGTTTTATGCTTACTAGGTTCCTTGGATTACCTCATGCTCATAACCACAGTCCCAAAGTAGTCAGATGCCCATGAACCAGAGAGTACAATCAAAATTCTAACCAGGGATTTCTTTTTCGGGGTGGTCATGGGAGAGATCGTTATAATCATGTGCAAATAATCAACCTCTGAAAGTCAGTATCACTCCATGTGGGGAAAGTCTACCAGAAATAAGAAGGAATTAAGCTATGTGTAGAGAACATCAATACTATGAGAATATAAGAGATGGTTGGGCAGGGAGACTCATTCTTAATATTTATTCAGTCAGTGTTGCCATTTTTAATAGAAGTTAATTCTAATTTTCCCAATTGCTCAAACTTTCCTACTTTTCTGAAACTGCTTGCATTGAGTTTCTAGATATTATAATTAAATGAGTCCTGGCTATGTCGACGATAGATTAGATCACATGAGCAGAGCTATAGGGAATGGTTACATGTACTTATTATTTAAAGAGAGAAGTGGATCAGAAATGTGATTCTGTTGTGTATGTGTGTGTAAAAGTGTGGATCATAGAAAAGGTATAAACACACCCAGCAAAAACATGTGTCCTTTTCCAACTTTAACCTTTAGATTTACCATATTTTCTAATATTTATTTACTCAATCAACTGAAACCTCAACATGAAAGCTCTGCATTTCAATTATAATCAATCAATTTATCCAAAAACCTGTTTGTGTTATAAACAGCAGCTTGCAAGTCTAGTTAGAGACCATGCAAGTTTAAGAAAGTATTTTCCAGCCAGCCTCGTAGTAAACATACAAGTTGGCTTTGAAGATCAAAGTCTTATCTTTTGATTCTAATCCTTTATTCTGCTCACAAAGCATATTTTTAAAATTAACAAAAGTATTTTATTTTGAAACAAAATATTTTAAAAATTATTCCATAGGTTTAATCAAAATAAATCTATTTCTTATGAATTGGTTATGACTTAAGGAGAACTGACATAGTTATTGTCAAAACAGTCTGTCTTAGATGGGAAGAGAACAAACATGAACTTCAAAGATTTTGTAAAGAAATTGCATGAATGAAAATCTTGTATATCAGTATATTTGCCAACATTGTTTTTAAATGTCATTAGCAGTTGTATTTAAAGGGTAAAGAATCTTGCATTCATATGATGCTACTCTTTCAGAGACCTTTCTTATTTTCTCTATACTTTCCTTGTCTTCCTCACATGTTTTCCTATTCTGTAAAACCAAACGGACTAACTTCAAGCCAAACGAGTGTATGGAGAACCCTTTTGTGGTAGCTGCAAGCTGATTATGGTACAGAACATTCTGCATGACTTTTGCTGGTCTCAGAGTTGTTTCCCATTTCCTTTGCTTCACATCCCCATTTCCAGAGACTGACTTTCTGCTCTGCTCCAAAACTCACACTTTGTTTCATTCCTCAGGGAGATTGAGAGATAGGAGCAGAAATGATAGCTCCTCCTCATGGGGACAGGGTGGTAAATTCAGCCAAATCCTGAATTGTTTCTGTGCTTATGAGAAAAGCAAACAATTTCTGCCTTGTTTAAAGCTATATATGCATGGAAGTATACATAAGCCATGGTTTCTGGTTTGAAATGCAAAACACCAGTCATCATAACACGTGTTTGTTATAAATATAAGTACCAAAATGAACATTGTAGGACATTCTTAATTGTTTTGCCTTCACTGTGAGAATTAACAGTTTAATCTTTAGTCAGAGGAATGGGAAGGCAGGTGGAATTTCAATGTAGTGGATTTGAAAGGGAATCCAATTCCTATGTTAAATTCAAGCATCATTAAAATGGAAACATGTCACTGTGATACAAAGCCAAATACCACCTCGTGGTTTAGAGAAAACAGCATTTGGCATATGCTGTATTTATGAGCATTCCAAGCTTCTGGAAGCTATAAAAAAAAATAGAGCATTTGAGGTTTTATAATGGAGGATGTGTAGTCTCTGCCTCTAGAACATTGAAAATGGTATTGTTGATATAGAAGGTTGATATATTTTATATTTTCCTTCTATTACAAAGAACATATAATAATTGTTATATGGATTTTTCAAGTGGAAGTATTTTGAAAAGATACTTGCCCATGAATAAATGAGATTTGTGGGAAATAATGAAATTGTCTTCTCAAAATGAAAATCTCTAAGTCATTTTAGACAAGTCGTATAAAGTTACAGAGGGTGTCAGGGGTAAAATTAGTGAAAAAAAAAGTACAATTTAACAGGTGAAACTTTGGTGAAATAAGTAAAAGTTTAAGAGAGATATATAGACGTAAGGCCAGAATGAAGCAAATCAAGAAGCAAAATATGAAGATGAAACTCAAAGTAGTTTGAGACAAAAGCAAAAACTAGATAATATTGTAAATTGTTTTCATGTAATTGCTTCTTTTCTGAAATATTATTTAAAATAATTTTATAGTCAAATTTATAGGGAGATACTGCATTTTCATTTCTTCATTGCAGACTTACAATATAAGATGATATTACAGATTTTGAGAACTTCAGGAAACCTGAATTTAATTCAGTGCTTCCAGTAAATTGGAACAACAACAAAAAAAGAGGCATTTGGAGGAAGACTACAAGTTTGTAGTATAAAGGTAGGGTATAGCTGGGCCTCGCAGACACTTATTTTTAGGTATTTCTATATCCCACTTCCAGTTTTCAGGACCGACAATCTGAGGGATCCCACTTAGAAGATGTATCCATATCTTTTTCAATCAAATATAGCTGAGTTCACTCCATGAGATGCTAAATCTTCATAAATCTTCATAAACTCTGAAGATACCAGGATAGATTTCTTATATTTTCCTTATCATTCTAGGCTTTAATAGCTCTCATCTTTAAAAAAAAATTTACTCCATGGCTGCTTGTGACTACTGCTGCTGTTTTTGTAACACAATAAAACTCTGAGATTTGTGTACTTATTGTCCCACTTTATAGACAATAATGTACTCTTCACACCCTTCAACTCTGGCTCCTCTCCCTGAAAATTCCACTGAAACATCTAGGTCAACAGTGATCTTCCTGTCTTGTCTTTGTCACAGTTTCTTAGCAGTGTTTGATGCAGTTGCTCATTCCTGTCACTTATTCTCATGTCACCAGGATCTCCTCTCTCCATCCACCTTACTTTCTTCTTTAATGGCTCTTTAGTTTGTATCTCATCTTTAAATGCTGTAATGGGGCCATGTACCCATTCTCTAAATTCTTCTGTGTACTTATCTATTTTCATTCCTCAAAATCTATTTGCTGGTGACTGGCAACCCTGTATGTCACCCTTTCTTCTCCTTAGCTGTGTTTGTCATGTCACTTGACATTTCCAATAAGTATCTCTTTGACATTTCAAATTTAGAATGTTCTCAGTGGAGCCCTGATTTTGCCTTTTCTCTATATCAGCAAATGGTAGTGCCAACCACACAGTAGCTTGAAGCCCAACCTATGAGCCATCCTGGATTCATTTCCCATATAATGGATTCATTACCATCTTCTGTTTCTAAAGACGTTATCAAAACTGTCCACCTCTCTTTACCTCCACTCAGGAAAATGCATATTTAATGTCTTGATCTGACCCTCATTGGTCTGAGAAATTGCCCTGTGTAATGCCCACAGCCCAGTTGTGCTATTACAGTAGGATAGTTTGTCGAGAAACCAAAGAAGACACCAAAAATGGGATGTGAGTTGCAGGGTTTATTGAGAAACTATTACAAGGAAGATTGGTGGTGACAGGCTGTGCAGATAGCACCTTGATCTTTTGCAGTATTTCACCAGGTAATGCTTCCATCCCTTGTGATATTACTCCAGAAAGTTGCATCTCCAGGTGTCTCAGCACTTTGTCCAGTGGTGGCAAGCTAGATGAGTGGCACTTGTCCTCTCCATTGTGCCCTTAGTTTCATGTTAGTTACCACAAGGAGAGACATGTTATAAGTTAGGCTATAGAAGCAGTGATATCATTAGTTTGCTTTGTTCTTTGTATGACTAGCATTGTAATCAGCAGCTGTCCTGGAGTGCATTCCAGAAAGCCATTCCTATAGATTACACTAGGCTGCCCTATTTGAAATATAAGTGAGGAAGGGTCAATGTCTTTTAAAGTAACATTTATGCAGACATTCTGGCCTGGCTCACTATAATTGGTTCCCTAACTTGGCTAGGTTCCTGGGAATGGAAGGGAAAATTTTGGGCACATGGAATTTCATATTTTCCTTGAACCATGAGCCCTTGAATTTTGAGGCCTTTTCAATGAAGGATTTTTTTTTTTCTGTTTAGCAAAATGGAATAGAATGGACACATGATATTATCCAGAAAAAATATTTTCAAAAAGTCATCCAAATGTATCAAATAACAACTTTGACACAGTAATTTCCTGTGTTACTTCCTAAAATAATAACCAAAAAGAAAAGACAAGCTAAACATAAAAGAAAGATTTTCTGCCTGCTATAGTCCATAGGCCATGTGACCAAGCCCTATGGAACTGACAAGTGTTATTTGCTCTGAGGGAATTTATAGTTTATACCCCGATTGCTTCAAAAAACCTGTATTCTCTAGAGAAAACACTTGAGTGTGAAATAGTGATAGATTTTCAACTGAATCCTTGATTGTCTTTAGATTCAAATGGAATTTGTAAGCATTCTCAATAAAGAAATAATCAGTGATAGAAATGCTGAAAAACTTCAGAGAATTTATAGCCTATCTCCAATGTTCTTCAATTTTTTTATGAACTTAATATTGTTTATCACTGATCTCAAAACAAATGCTATTTCATAAATATGATTAATGGAACATGATTTTATATCAGTTCTTTTAGTTAAGCATCAAGATCAAATTGATCTTGAGACCTTTTCTAAAATATAGTTCTTAAATAATCATATTTTTGTGCAGTCTGACATTTAACAACATTGAAGCTACTACAGCTTTATTTTTAATTTGCCCTCATAGCTATTAAGCTCTTAATGGAAAGGATATAACATTTATTTAAAAATTATTACTTTATTTGTTATTTTATGTTTATTTGATATAATTTACATTTTATTTATCTGAAATTTTGATATTTATGTGATATTATTGATTTGATTTAAAAAATTTATTTCCTAAGAAGCCATAGTGGGTTATTTAATTTATTTATTTATTTTTGGTACCACGAATTGAAATTGAACCTGGAGCACTTAACCACTGAGCCATATCCCCAGACCTTTTTCATATTTTATGTATAGACAGGGTCTCACTAAGTTGCTTAGGGCATCACTAATGAGGCTGGCTTTGACCTCATGATCCTCCTGCCTCAGTGCCTCCTGAGCCACTGGGATTACAGGCTTGTGCCACCACACCCAGCTGAAAGTTTTTGGACACTAAATCAGCATGTATAAAATAGCTGGATAAAAAGCAGCAGTGTTTACATATTACAATGAAAAGAAAAAGAACCTACTTCATTTTTGAGATATTTCTAAAAGCATAACTTGTCCAAAACATTTATTTCTAGGGCTATTCATCATTGATTTGACTGATACAATTATAGAGCTGCAGAGAATTTTCTGGGGGGATCTCTGGGGAGAATTAAGCTATTGTGTGGGTTTGAGAAGGCAGTTTCTCAACATAGAAGCAATTCCACTTTGCATTTGATCTTCATTTCTGTGCAGGTTTCACATAGCTCTTGATTTTGCCTTGAACCTCAGAGGAGGTTTTTGGCTTTTGGTAACTTCTTCTAAACAGTATATCTTCATTTTCATTTTTATTTGAGAGTAGGGAGAGTCACACAATGTTTTCAGTCTTTGGGGAAGACCCTAGACCTTTACAACAAGTCAATGTTATTTTCACCTATATCTGTGATCTTTGCTGCCACGGAAAGTTTGAATGAATTTAATTCAGATGATTTGTGATTCCTGAGAGAGGAAGCAGAGAGCACCAGAATGGCCTCAGTAAGAACATGAAGATTTGTGTTATACAATATTTTGATCAATATTAACACTGTGAGTGTGACTTCATGGACATAACGTTGTGAAGATAAATGGTAAAATGAATTACTCCGTAGAGCCACACGTGATTGAAAAAAAGATGAGATTATGTTTGAAATTCAAATTTTTTCCACTCATTTGTTGTAACCAGAAGGAATTTTGGTATAATTAAAGTGCATCTGCTATAAAAACATAGTTAAAAGATAAAAAAGATGATGAAGAATTTTGTAGAACCATAAAAATATTGTAGCTCTTTTTTTACATTAGGTATTTGAACATGGAGACGTTCCAAGTCCCATTTCTCAATATGGCTTTTGGAGTGAGTCAAACATTTTTGGTGTAGCCATTTCATTCATGATGGGAAACTGGTGTTCAAGTGCATTCTCATTGAGACACTGCGTGGTACAGGACTGTTTTATTGGACATGATCTTCAATTTACAAGACCATTGAGAGGACCTGTGAGCTATTGAGAACAGTAATAGGAGAATCACCCTGATCACAAAGGAAAGGAATGGCTCCTTGCCAAATTATGGGCATCTAGTAATGAATACTTACTGAGTCCAACTCTCTTAGAGTCTTCTGCCTGAAAAAAGAACTCTTGTGTCTTATCTTGTCTTAAGGAGGAAATTTTACAATTCAAATTAATTTTACAATTCAAAAGTAATTCTGCTCTATAAATTTTTACTCATGGTCCAGATCCTGTCAATACTATGTTAATCTCTTAATTTTACCAAAATCTTGTTATTCTTTTTATTTCTTTGTAATTTTTACACTTTCAAATACTTGTAGACAATCATCATGCACCTTGTTTTGTGCTTAGCTCTACTTTGCTAGTTAATATTTATAATATTTATAATATAATATTTATAAGATAATATTTATTATCTTTTGTCCTCCTTGCAAATTAATCAGTATTAATTTTAATTTCAGAGGAAAAGGAGGTTGACTGTGATTGTCAGTTCAATAACGTTAGGACATTCTTATCTAAACATAATCCAAAGGAAATAGAGTAGACTCTGCATGAAGAGGGGTCATTACATTGCCTTCTTTGGGATCATTAAATCACCTTAAATTAAGGTGAATAAAGAATATGTAACATATGTTGCTTTCTCATATCTAGTTGCAATTAGTATATTCGTATCACAGACAGATTTAGGAGTTAGGGTAATACCTGGTTCCAGACAATTGATTTAATTGGTTTAAAGTAAGTTCAGTCATATTTACATGTTGCTACATAAATATGTCCTTCTCCAATAAGAAGGGGACTTAGTAAGTTCTCAAAAAATTATTTTATACTACATAAAAATAACAAAAAATGCTATTATATAAGAGAATCAGAAAACATTACCAAATTTTGTCTAATTCTCTCAAAGAAAAAGACCTGGATTTTTTAGTCTCTACCACTTAAAGAATGCAAACTTATATTTTCTATAAAGGAGAAAGGGTTTTAAAGTTTTATTCTCTCTCAATGCAAAGGCAAGAAAAGCTTATTTTGCATAATAAAATAAGACAAGACTGCCAGTTACAGAAAGTAATGGAAAAAAGGAATATATTATTGAGTTAGTTACAATTGCTTGGAGAGCTTTCCGAACCCCCCCCCCAAAAAAAAACTAT